>BQKN01064966.1:435748-474692 GCA_022839385.1 Asparagus kiusianus | reverse complement strand
CGGCGGGTCGGATCAGTCCGACCCGCGAGGCGGCGGGTCGGATCCATACGACCCACGCGGCGGCGGGTCGGATCAGTCCGTCTCGCGCCCAGAACTGCCCATAACCTCCAAAACGCGTTTTTTAGGCTGTTTCGATCAGTTTCTTCTGTTCCAGAGGTTCATAACTGACTTGATATCATCCTCTAGCATGGTTAATCCGTTGTTAACTGAAGATAGAGCCAAATCACTTGTTCTTATCCAAAATAACCGCATCCGGGGCCTATAAATATGAGCCAAAGGCCTCCATTTTGAGGGGCGGAGTTATTATCAAGACGTGGAGGTGCTGCTGGATTGAGGAGTCAAGGAGCACGAATTTTAGCGAAGGCAAATCAGATCCCGGCGAACTTCGGCATAAAGAAGGAGCTATTCGAAGGATCTGAACCCCGTCCGTTCGTCCCTTGAGATTAGGCTTGGTCTTAATCTCGAGAAGAGCCCTGATTTCGCTTGGTCGATTTCAGCGCTTCAAATCAAACATTCCTCCGGCACAGGCAAAGATCCCACGCAAGCAGGAGACCGATAAACGATCTCCCTGCGTTTGTTTGATAAAGTTGTAAACTTGTTTTATTTTCATTGTGTAAGGAGATCTTATAAAAAGATCAACTTTATATTTTATTCAAGTTTATTGTAATGACTAAAGTTATAATAGATTCGATAGCAATGAAAACAGTAATTTTCGACGCCAGGTCGCCCAGATCCGACCCGCCAATTTGCAGGTCACTTCAATCTGACCCGCCAATTTGTAGGTCACTCCAATCCGACTTGTCGATTTGCAGGTCACTCCGATCCGACCCGCCAATTTGCAGGTCACTTCAATCCGACCCGCCGATTTACAGGTCACTCCAATCCGACCCGCCGATTCGTAGGTCACTTCAATCCGACCCGCCAATTTGTAGGTCACTTGGATCCGACCCTCCACTTTGCGGGTCACCCAAATCCGACCCTCCGACCCGTTGGTTACTCAAGTCTGACCCGCGTCAGGGTAAAGACAGAAGACGTTATGCACATATTTCATCGATCCCTTTGAGCTCCGCACTTCCAACGGAGCATTGTGACAGCGTGGATTTGTCCCGATTCAAGGTGAGGACAGTCGATCGTCTGGATCCTTTGCAAGAGAATCGAGGCAAAGTTCTGAGCGAAAAACGTTTGGGTCCAGTGACTGAACCCGAGCAACTCGTCGAGCTAGGGGTCGCACACGCCCTCGTAACAATAACAAGCCTTCTCATAAAGGGAAAACTCCAGTTTCCACCCGTCTGGGGGTGTGTATTCAAAACCAGGAGCCTGTTGAAATCTTGCATTTCCAAAAGCATAGTTCTAAACACGTGACTCTTGAGAACGCTAATAAAGCGACAAATCCCCTGAAAGAAACGTATTCATCTGACGATGATAACGTTATACCTGGGGAGTTGTGCCAACACACGATAGGTTGCTCCGGTCATCTAACCGACGAGTTGTACTATCGGGTTGGGGATACGAACAAGTCTTGGAAGAGATATACCCGAGAAACAAAATCTCACTGCCCGTGCGCCGAACTAATCAGGGCATTATTATCAGTGTGTAGCTGCCCCAAGACCATTCCGCAGAGGGTCTCGGTATTTGAGAGGATCTCTAACGGAACGACTAAGTCCAAACGTTTCCATGAGAAACAATCGGTCGTTTAAGGTGATGAACCCCCAGAGGTTACCATCAATATGGTTGATAAGGAAAAATCGATTCGACCTTCTAGCTCTGATCCGCTTGTATCGCATCGTCTAACCCGGTTACGATCAGGAACTATTAGACAAAGGGATTATCAGAGAATGCAGAGAGGATTATCCTCGGATGACGAAGCGTCAGATTCCAACTCTGCGATCGCTTCTGATAATACGGTCTCCAGCCCAGGTCAATCCCACGAAGCATTCATGATCAACACCGAGCAAGTGACCAAAATGGTCGAGGATGATTTAGCCAAACAGAAAGAATCATTCAAAATTGAAATGGAAACGGCTATGTTACGGATGAGGGAAGAGCATGACCAACAAATTTGGGCTCTGTCTAATCAGTTCGGTGAATCCAGCCGTCGTAACCGTGCTGACCAAGTAGGTAGCGATTCAGACGTGGATGAACCTCTCAATGCTGAGAACCCTCCCGTTAACCAAAATGCTGGGGGTGGTCCTACCAATAATGACAACACTGGGGGTAGCCCCGTTATTCCTCTTAAGAATCGTCCAAGCCCCGATACGAGCGAGGATGAGAAAATGAAAGATCTCGAGAGCAAAATCAACACTCTGATGTCTGCTCGAGAGGTGAAAATGACATGCATTCCGTGTCCCTATCCAAAGGGGTGGGATTTAATAGCGTACCCGGCGAAGTTCAACCTGATTAACTTCACACCTTTTGATGGGAAGGGTTCGCCTACGCAGCATCTGATCTACTTCAAGTCCCACTTGGGTATGATCTCCGGCAATGAAGCCTTGATGGTTCGGTCATTCGTTGGCACCCTTCGCGGGCCCGCCTTCGATTAGTATCGCCGTCTTAAGTCCGGAAGTATCAATAATTGGGAAGACCTGGAGAGCCTGTTCCTCGCTCACTTCTTTGATGATGACGCCGAGGTGTCAATCAGGACACTCTTCGATGAGAAGCAAGAAGACGACGAGACGGTCAACGACTACGTTAAACGCTTCCGGAATAAGGCGATGAACTGCCGAGATCCAATCACAGAGGACTTCATCCTTCAAACCTGTCACAATAACCTCTCATTGGATGTGTTGGAAGTTATGGGAGTAGCACCGTCCAACTCCTGGAAAGAGTTGAAAGTACGCGGAGAGCGGGCCGAACGCTTCCTCCGAAGGAAGAAGGCCGAGAAGAGCCAACCAACGGCTAATCCTCCGAACTCAAACTTCGCCTCCCGTGGTAAGGACAAGGCACATGCAGCTGCTGTTGATGCTAATCAAACGTCGCAACGGCAACCCCGAAGACAGCAGAAGACTTCGGGTTCGAGACTCCAAAAAGAGTACTCCTTCAAGGACGAAGATGTTCCAGCCATCTTCGAATCCCTCCTTGAAAATAACAAGATCAAGCTACCACCTATCATAAATCAGGAGGAAGCTGATAACACTGCGGATCCAAAGTACTGTACGTACCACAGGAGGGTCCTTCATCCCACCAAGGATTGCTTTGCTCTCAAGAATAGCATTCAAACCTTGGTTGAAGCCGGCGTCATAACGCTGGGATAAGCCGAATGAGAACGGCAACACTCCGACAAGTATAAGAGTATAAACTGCTCCTTCCTGCACTCCGTCAAGTATACGAGTATAAACTGCTTCTTAATACTCCAATAGGTATATGAGTCTAAACTGTTTCCTACCGTTGACGGGAAGTTCCTGGAGAATTTTTACATGTAATATTCTTAAGGATAACCCAGTCATGTAACGGATTATAATATCAAACCCAGTTTCGTAAGCAAAGCTGGGGGTGGATGATTCATATAATGGGAAGTTCCCAGAAGAATGCTAAATGTAATTTTCTTAGGGATAACCTGGTCATTACAACTTAGATGATAAACACGAAACCCCCACTGTGATTTGTATGAGTCAACACTCCCGTTGTAATTCGTACTCTCAGTCTCATTGTCTACCTGGTCAAACTTTCTTATAGTTAGGGCCAAAGCCAGATTCCCCTCTCGATTCCTTTCATGAACGAGAGGTCCATTTTCAACTTGAGCGATCAAACCTTCTTACAGTTAAGATCGTTTTAAACCTCCCACTTGGTCAAACCTTCCTACAGTTAGGACCACAACCAAAATCCCCTCTCGATTCCTCCAATGAACGAGAGGTCCGCTTTCAAATCGAGTGATTAAACCTTCCTACAGTTAGGGTCATCTCAAACTCCCGCTTGGTCAAACCTTCATACAGTTAGGACCGAAACCCCAATTCACTCTCGATAAACGAGAAACTCACCTTTTAGTTCGATAATCAAACCTTCCGACAGTTAGGATTATTTGAATCTTTTTAATTCTCGGAGTGGAGATCCCACTCTTAGTTTTACCTTTTCAGATTCTTGAAGTGGAGATCCCACTTTGAGTTTCCTTTTGTGACTGGAGATAGAATATAAAATTCTTCCTCTTCAGCTTTGGGAGATAGAATATAAAATTCTTCCTCTCCCGTATCGGGTTCGTCTTTGCCCCTGGAGAAGACACTATTTTTTTTTTCAAACTCCTAAAATCCGTACTTCACACGCACGGGGAATTTTATCCCGAATCCTAAGTAGGGATAAGTCAACGCCTAACACGCGTTGTCGGTTAGTTCTTAACCGTAAAAAGAACAAAAGCTCACATATTCAATATTGTGACAGGTTGTTATTAATAACACCAAAATTCGTGCCTCACACGCATGGGGAATTTTATCCCGAATCCTAAGTAGGGATAAGTCAACGCCTAACACGCGTTGCCGGTTAGTTCTTAACCGTAAAAAGAACAAAAGCCCACATATTCGACGTTGTGGCAGGTTGTTACTCATAACACCAAAATCCGTGCTTCACACGCACAGGGAATTTTATCCTGAATCCTAAGTAGGGATAAGTTAACGCCTAATACGCGTTGCCGGTTTAGTCTTTCACCGATTGAAGAAGACACCAGAATTCCAGTCTGGGAACTTTTATCCCGAAGCCTAAGTAGGGATAAGTCAGCGTCTAACACACGTTGTCGGGTAGCCTATTCCCGTAACAATGACGGAGTCTACGTATTCGAAGTCGTAGCATCAAGTCTAAGGGAATTCATTCCTTTAGCACAACGTCACGTGCAGAACGGATTTAAACAATCTGCATGCTAGCTCGACTCAAACGGTAGTCGGTAAAGGCTAATCAAATCCGTTGATGGCTGAGAATTTACCAAAAATTCTATAAATACGAGTCATTGACGCATCAGCTTTATTAGTTGGTCTCGTGACTTGAGCATCCAACCACTGAAGGATAAGATCTATATCTGCAGACGAAACAACTTCAATAGTTGGTCCTGCAGCCCCAAATTTGAGACCGCCACGCTCCAATGCCTTAAGAGCTTAAACTGTGTAGACTCCAGCAAATGCACGAGTATAAACTGTGTTAATACCGATTAACGTGTTACAACAAAAGTCAACGCCACACAACGCGTTACAGTAAAGATCGATGCCGGTCAACGCATCAGCAATCTTGCCAAATTAAGGCAAACGATGATTTTAGGGAGTTCAATTAGATTCAGATATGAATTTCTAACGAAGATGATCAGTTCAAAGACAACTCAATGTCACGAGCTAAGTTTAGAAACTTACACACCAACCTCAGTTTAAGATTTTGACAACGGTCAGACGATAAACGCAGCGCCGGAAGAACTTCATCTATTCCACGAAATAATGAATAGATTGAAGGCTGAAGAAGTTAAGAATTGAGGTAGTTCAAGGTCACTCTCCGAAATTAAGGAGATGACTTATCTTATCCAAAGCATTCTAGACTCCTCTATAAAAGAATGAGTCTGAAATACTTTGGAGAGGGTATCTGTAGGCGTTTAAAAATACCTATGGGTGTCCGTACACGGCTCAAGATAGAGAAGATGATAAACATCGCTATTAGAGTCACAGGAGCTCGTTTGACAACGACAAACACATGAAGTGAGTCGACAGGTCATACGAAGCAACGGAACTTCAGAATGACGGAAACGAGAGCTGATCGGGAGCCCTGCGTTGTTTACAAAAGGTGGATCACCCCTCGTGTCTCATTTATTACACATATGATTCAATCATGGGAGCCTGTAGATATGCTCGTCGGCTTCCCAACGCATCTTGAATCGCCTCATTCCGAGGTCGGATGAGCGAGTTAAGGCTGTTACAGTACCGCGGGTCGGAATTTGCTACAGTACCGCGGGTCGGATTGGCGCTACAGTATCAGCGGGTCGGATGAGTTGCTACAGTACCGCGGGTCGGATTTGTGCTACAGTACCACGTGTCGGACTGTAAGCTACAGTAACCACGGGTCGGATCTCGTCCGGCCCACGCTACAGTGATCCGACCGCCCCGCTACAGTAATCTGACCGTACAAAGAAGTGAAGTTTTGACTATTCTGCGATTTGAATTTGAAAAATCTCAAAACATGAAAGTTGTAGATCTCTTCGTCAGCTTTCCAACCCATCTTGAATCATTTTAATCGGAGATTGTAGAAAAGAGTTAAGCCCAAAATACCGAAGATGTATCAAACTGACCCGCGCAGCGGCGGGTCGGATCAGTCCGACCCGCGAGGCGGCGGGTCGGATCCATCCGACCCGCGCGGCGGCGGGTCGGATCAGTCCGTCTCGCGCCCAGAACTGCCCGTAACCTCCAAAACACGTTTTTTAGGCTGTTTCGATCAGTTTCTTCTGTTCTAGAGGTTCATAACTGACTTGATATCATCTTCTAGCATGGTTAATCCGTTGTTAACTGAAGATAGAGACAAATCACTTGTTCTCATCCAAAATAACCGCATCCGGGGCCTATAAATATGAGCCAAAGGCCTCCATTTTGAGGGGCGGAGTTATTATCAAGACGTGGAGGTGCTGCTGGATTGAGGAGTCAAGGAGCACGAATTTCAGCGAAGGCAAATCAGATCCCGGCGAACTTCGGCATAAAGAATGAGCTATTCGAAGGATCTGAACCCCGTCCGTCCGTCCCTTGAGATTAGGCTTGGTCTTAATCTCGAGAAGAGCCCTGATTTCGCTTGGTCGATTTCAGCGCTTCAAATCAAACATTCCTCCGGCACAGGCAAAGATCCCACGCAAGCAGGAGATTGATAAACGATCTCCCTGTGTTTGTTTGATAAAGTTGTAAACTTGTTTTATTTTCATTGTGTAAGGAGATCTTATAAAAAGATCAACTTTATATTTTATTCGAGTTTATTGTAATGACTAAAGTTGTAATAGATTCGATAGCAATGAAAACAGCAATTTTCGACGCAAACATAAAGCAGTTACTAAAACACCTTATGAGCTTTGGACTGGTCGAAAACCCAGTTTAAAGCACTTACATATTTGGGGACGTCCAGCTAAGACAAGGCCTTACAGGCCAAATGAAAAGAAATTGGACTCCAAAACAGTTAGCAGCTACTTTATTGGGTACTCTGAACGCTCTAGGGGCTATAAGTTTTATGATCCCATACTCAGGAATATTTTTGAGACGGGAACAGCAACATTCTTTGAGGATGTTGAGGTTGGGGGGGGGGGGGCGAGAAATAAGGTCAGAGATATTGCTTTTGAGGAGGAATTGGCCATAGATCCAATCCATATAGTTACTTTTGACAATATTCAGGTTCCTATACCTGTTGTTGCTCAAGAAGTAAATCCGGAACCTCAAGGTGACAATGTTGAATAACTCCCTGTTCCAGAAGAACAAACTCAACAACCTCAAGAGCCAGTGCCTTTAAGGAGATCCACGAGAGAAAGGAGAAATGCTATTCCGGATGATTACATTATATTTCTCCAAGAACATGAGGAAAGTAATGGAATGTTGGAAGATGATCCAATCAACTTCCTTCAGACCATGAAAAGTTCTAACTCTCAACAGTGGATTGATGTCATGAATGAAGAGTACAAGTTTATGCAAGACAATAAGGTTTGGGAACTTGTCCCATTGCCAGAAGGTGCAAAACCAATTGGTTGTAAATGGATATTTAAAACCAAGCGGGATGCAAATGGTAATGTGGAGAGGTATAAGGCACGTATTGTAGCTAAATGCTTTACTCAAAAGGAAGACATTGATTATACAGAGACTTTCTCTCCGGTTTCATCGAAAGACTCTTTCAGAACAATCATGGCACTTGTTGCTCATTATGATCTTGAGTTACATCAGATGAATGTTAAGACTGCATTTCTCAATGGCGACATTGATGAGATGATTTATATGGTGCAATCAGAAAACTTTGTGTGGGGAGACCCAAAGAATATGGTTTGCAAATTAAGGAAATCCATCTATGGACTCAAGCAAGCTCCTCGTCAATGGTATCATAAGTTTTAACAAATAATTATCTCGTTCGGTTTTGAGATGAACATTGTTGATGACTGTGTAAATCATAAGTTCAGTGGGAGTAAGTATATTTTTTTGGTTCTGTATGTCGATGACATATTGCTTTCCACTAATGATATAGGCATGTTGCACGAAACCAAGAGATTTCTATCAAAGAATTTTGAGATGAAAGATATTAGGGACGCCTCTTTTATATTAGGAATCCAAATACATCGAGATCGCTCTCGGGGTATTCTTGGATTATCACAAAAGAGCTATATCGATAAAGTACTTAAAAGGTTTGGCATGCAAGACTGCAGACCAGGAGATACTCCTGTTGCTAAAGGAGACAAGTTTAGTCTCAATCAGTACCCTAAAGGTAACCTTGAAATTCAGGAAATACAGAAGATTCCTTATACTTCGACTGTAGGAAGTCTAATGTATGCTCAGGTATGTACGTGTCCGGATATTACTTACATTGTTGGGATGTTAGGTAGATACTTAAGCAATCCTGGTATGGATCATTGGATAGCAGTCAAAAGGGTTATGAGGTATCTTCAGAAAACAAAGGATTACATGCTCACATACAGAAAATCAGATTAGCTGGAGGTCATTGGGTACTCTGATTCTGATTTTACTGGATGCCAAGATAGCAGAAAGTCTACATCAGGCTATATTTATATGTTAGCAGGAGGAGATATATCATGGAAAAGTGTTAAACAGACACTTCCACTATGACAGCAGAATTTGTAGCTTGCTATGAGGCATCAAATCAGGGAATATGGCTGCGAAATTTTGTCACGGGACTGTGCATTCTGAAAAATATGGAAAGACCACTAAGGTTATATTATGACAATAAATCTGCAGTAATGTATTCCAATAATAACAGGAGCTCAATTAAGTCAAAACATATTGACATTAAGTTCCTGGTTGTGAAAGAAAGGGTACAGAGTGGACAAATATCCATAGAGCACATTAGGACAAACTCAATGATAGCAGATCCTCTTACTAAGGGATTAACACCCAAGGTCTTTCATGAGCGTACTACTCATATGGGTGTGGTATTATTTGAGGATATCATGATTTAATGGGAGTTTGTAATTGTGGTGCTTCATGTTTGATTGTATTGTCTGATCAGAATAAAGTATTCAGTTAAGACACTCTGTTACATTATGTTTGGTTTTGACCTCACTAAATGAGGACCAGTTAAAAATAGACATGTACTGATCACATTGCATGTAATTTTCATGCTGCACATCCATGATTGATCTATGTTGTTTGATTGTATTGGTATATGTGACCATTGATGGGTCGAGTCACGATAAATGTGACGAAGGCCGCTTTGATTCTATATTGATATAGTCAATGGACGAGATTGTTCGGAAATACCTTTTCAGTGATAGCAATTTTGAGCTCATAAGGTTATACACAATTTAAGGAATCATATTGTGCCCAAGTGGGAGATTGTTGGATTTAATCTAATAAATCTATTTGTGGGCACATATGATTAATCAATGTGTATTGCTATCTTTCAGGATAACCCACTAAAGTGATCAATTAATTTGGGTTAATGGGTATTTAAATAAGTCATGGAGAATTATATGTGCAGATACCAGGTTGTAATTGTGATTTGATGAGGGGCTAAATTACGAATGTACAACATCTATAAATAAGGGGTTATGGTCCCTAATCTAGGGTTACACTCTCTAATTCTCTTCACCCCCATCTAGAGAGAAATTTGGCTAGAGAAACCCTAAGGTTAGAAGATCCAAAACCCATCTCAAGTTTCATCTATGGATTCAGGTATAAGCTTCCGCTCTTTTTGATTATTGTTAATATCTTCGAATTAATCATGGCTTTATGATTTAGATCTCAAGTTTTATTTAGATCTAACATAATAATCTTATTTCATCACGATTCACCATCCATCTAGCTTATACATATTTAATTATTTACACGCATTAAACCAAATTTGGCTATAACATGATCTATGTGACAAGAAATAAATCTAACACATATAGTAAGGAATGGCATATAAATGACGTCTAACTTGCGTTAATATGCGAGATATATTAAACCATATCCTAGTTTTATCAATACTATAAATAAGTAATATTTATTACCTAAAGTAAAAAAGTTGAATACTTAAATTTGCTTTATTTATTATTTATGTGAACATCCTGTTCTCTTAAGCTCAGTTGATCTGAGCTTGGATCCAAAAAGTAAAAGATAAACAATAAAAAGGATATTGAAATAGACAATTTTTTTCACCAAGCCTATAGGCCTATTCTTAACAAAGTAAAACTTGGATTTAATAGAACCACATACGCTTAGAGCATCTCCAACCGGCCTCTAAAGAGGCAAAATCTCTAAATTTGGAGAGTGAAACCTTTCCAACCACTCTCCAAATTTGGAGATCTCCAAATTTCATCCTTTTTGGAGAGTCTCTTCATAATACTATTCATTAATTACAACTTTGCCATTTTTAACTACTTAATTTCTTAAAAATTACCACTTTACCATCATTCTTAGTAATTTAAATTAGATGTTTAATTTCAAATAAATATAGTTACAAAATTATTAATCTAATATTTGAAAACATTATATATTTGGAAAGGTCTTGTTGAGATCTTTAAAATTAAACTAAGATTAATTTATTTTAGTATTATTATAAGATTAATTTATTTTAGTATTATTATAAAATTATTAAATTTTAAATTAAATATTTTATTTTTTTAATATGTTGTATTGCATTATTAATATTGGATTCATTTTAAAGCTCTCATTGACATATTTATAATGTTATAATTTTTTTCCAAATAAATTATTAAAAATAAAATCATTAATGTAAACTATATCCAACATTATTAACTTATATGGCTTTTTTGACAAAAAAATAAAAAGAAAAATATTTGGAAAGTGTGGGTTGGAGCAACTCTCCAAATTCCACTCACCAAATTGGAATATTCCTAGAATATTCCAATTTGGAGGGTGAAATTTGGAGAGCATGGTTGGAGATGCTTTTACAGTTATTTTAGCAAAAAAAAGGTTTGCAGAGTATAACATCTATACTTTCAGATAGTTTTACTGCATGATAATCATATTTTATTATAATTTTATACCCTCATTATCTATTTTATATGAATAAATATGTTATTAATAATTGTTTTTATCTTTAATTGTAGGTTAATGAAGAATAAAGCCCAAGATCTCTTCTCTCAACAAAAACCTATGAATTAAATGAAGAATACAAACAAGAGCCAAAAAGCCCAAGCTCAAAATCAAGCCGAGTAGCCAGTAGAAGCCGGAGAAAATAAAAAAAAAATCAAATATGAAAAAAATATATATTCAAGATAGTTGGCCGCAAAGAAACGACGATATCTCTCAATCCGGAAGGCTGAATTTAACATATAATAATGAAAATCGCCTATCTCGACGAGACGAAGCTATCTGTGAAGGCAGAATTTTGATAGGACATTGATGCTAGCATCGATACGGGCATCAATACTGACAGTTCTGTTACGAATTAATGGCTGATTTTTGATGGTTTTGGATAAAATTTCAATCCAAGGCCTCATATTTATTGATGTTTACTATAAATAGGGGTAGAGAGTGAGGGGTTGAGGGTGTGAAAATTTTTATAACTCCATTTGGAGAGGAGGACCACTCTTAATTCAGAAGGCCTTCCAAATTTATAACTTTATTACAATTAATAAAATAATTTTTCCACCACTTTAAATTTTTCTTCTCTTTGTTGGATGATGGAGATGAAGATTAATTTGGAGGTTTGTTTTTCTTATTTTCTCTTTTATTTTTTTTCTTATTGCTTAGTAGTTTAGATTTATTTACATGCTTGTAGTTAGATTTTATTTTCTTGTTTAAATAGCTAAGAGGCTAGAACCCTCTTGCCTTAGATTTATTTTATGCTTATAGATTAGATTTATTTCATGCTTATAGAGTAGATTTATTTTCTTGTATTTAATTCTTATAATTTATTTTATAGTTTAGATTTTATAATTTATTTTGTAGTTAGATTTTAATTTCTTGTACTATTCACCTTGAGGCTAGAACCCTCTTGGGTTTATTTTTTTTTTTGTTCATTTTCATTTTTTTATTCGCCTTTAGGCTAGAACCCACTAGGGAATCACCCTTTTCTAAGAAGTGGATTCAATTCTAGATTACCAATATCTTTAATTGAATCCGTCATCTTTACTTTCTTGAATTTTATTGTCATTCTTGATTTTCCTTTTTGATTCTTGATTTTATTCATCTCACTTTGTGAAAATCATTCATTCATTGTCACACTCACTCTCACTTACATTTTACGCCTATTTACACACCATTTTTATTCTCTCCATCTCTCCATAATCATATTCACTCATCACTCCTAATTGTCACGCACACAACATAAGAACCGATTTATATTTTTTCCTACAAAACACCTTTTGTTGGCCTTCTTGTTTTAATGATGTTTAACAAATAATTTACCACTAACGTTGTTTGTCTAGTGTCTGTGGTTTTTTCATTTATTGTAGACAAACAACAAGTTGAAGGATGGATGGAAGAGAGCCTCAACGATCATATTCAATGGAGGTTGGCGGAATAGTGGAGTGAAGCCTATGCATTCAAGTCAAGATCCAAGTTCAAGCTTCTTCCGTAATGTTTACCAAGAAGAGCTTCATTGAAGATCATAAGCTTTGGTAAATTAGTTTAGGTGTTATATTATGTGTGTTCAATACTTCAAGCTCAATTTCATACACACACACGTTTATTTTGATTTATCGTTGTTTTGGATTATAGGCTTATTAACACGATGATATATCTTTTATCAAGTCTATAAACCTATTGGAAAGTATTTTGAAACTTGTTTGGAATGAATTTGTCAAAATCAAGTTTTAACAAGTTTCGTTCGTGCATGTTTAAAGTTCATGTTCGTGCTTGTTTTACAAAACAGATGAGTTTTCACAATAAGTAAAGACAATTTGAAAAATTTCTTTGTACATATGTTTATATTCATATATACAAATATTTCCCTAAGTTTTACTAATTTTAGACTTGTTTTGTTATTTTCAATTGAATTTACAAAAACAGGTTTTCAGCAGTTTTTCAGAAACTGTATATCTTTGTTAAAAAAAATAATTCCTCACAAATGGGAAGAGATATTTTAGAAATTATTTCTCTGAAATGTGTATATACATATTTGGAAACTTCCCTAAAAATTTCATGATTTTTGGAGTTGTTTTACTATACACAATTAATTTTACAAAATCATGTATGTCAGCAGATTTCGGAAACTGTATATCTGTATTCAAATAATTATTTCTCACAAATAGAAAGTAATATTTAATAAATTCTTTCTCTAACATGTCTTTCTACATGTTTAGATACTTCCCTCAAATGTGAATAATTTTTAAAGTTGATTTATTATTTTTAATTGATTTTACAAAGCCAGATATGCAAATTTCCAGAATGCTGGATTTTAGGTATTTTGGTCTTTTCATCCTATAACGGCTAGTTTTTGTTTTGGGGTGTTTTTGACTGATGTTTTGGGCTGTTATAAATACCCCATTGTATTTAACTCTCCCACCAACAAAGAGAAAAGTTTTAAAGAGTTTTATAAGTTTGTTTAAGGGTTGTTAAGTGAGTTTAAGAGTTTGGTTTGTGAAGATATTTTCACAATAGCTTGAGGAGATAATCTTTTGGTGTTTAAAGCTTCAATTCATCTCCCTCTCTCTTGTCATCCATTGGAGAAGTTTTCTAAACTCTATATCTAACTTTATATTCACTAGTATGCTATACGTGCGTTGCACGTGATGCATATTAAGAAACTACAATAGTCAAAATCCATAATGTTTTCATAATTATGCATTGAATTTATACACAAGATGAATGCAAATAAAACATTATCTCACAGGACTTAGAATATTATCCATAGAGAAGGAATTTAATCAATCATATATATGGTGCACGTGATAAAAGTGATCGTACAATCAAGAAAATGTTAGTTGATCTTAACTGCAAATAACTAATATTCAGCATAATGTTCAATGGGAAAAGAGAAGCATAAAAGAATATGCCAAGTCACAAGTTTACTGGGAAGATAAGGCACATGTTACATGCAAAAACAAAACTTAAAAACCATAAGCAGCTGATCACCAACCGAGAAAATGTCTTTTAACATGAATACGCAAGGGCAGAAACTGAGATATCGAGCACATGCTCTTAATCTTGTAGGGATATCTGAATAAGTGAGTTGGAAACAAAAAAAATGATTGCAAGAAGTGATAGTTATAAACTTTGAACGTGCGTGAAGCTTGATGGATCATCTAGAATTACAATTCAATAGACATGAATGAAAAGGTGAGGTATTAATTTATTTCCCTTGATACAAAAAAGAGCATGAACACGCTTTAAATAGCTGAAATGGAAAAAAAATGGCTAGCTCAAATCAGAAGGCACCTCACAAGATAAAAATAGAATCTGAAACACCATTAAAGAAACTGCTGAGCATCCAGATAGAACAATGAGTAGTAGTCTCCTTTCTTTGATTTCAAGAACTTATAGAGTAGTAGTCTTCTTTCCATTCACTTCAACCTAAAAAAACAATGAGTCAGTCACATATAGTTATATGAAATTTCTTCTAGAACAATGGCAACATAGTGAAAATTTATGTTGTATATTTGCTAAGTGCAAGGAAAATCTATAACCAAGCCAAAATTTAAAGCTAATAATCATGTCCCCAATGAAGTTTTTAATGCCTTTAGACATAGCCTAGTAATCAAAACATTACAGTAATTAATGACAACTGATAAGGTATGTAGTAGCATACAACACTGACTAATATGTACCGTTAATATTCAAAATTTCTATCCAGAAATTGTATCTATATTCCCTGCTTAGATGGCCATATCTGCAATATTTTAAGAAAATCTTGAATATGCTTAAGGAAAATTAAACATCGGAGCTTGTATTGTTGAAAGATAATAGAAAGAAAAGCCAAAATCTTACACTGAAATTAGTGGAATTTGGACACCAGAATACTACACAAATTAATTTTTTAAATTTTTTAAGGATGTTTGGAGTATGTTTCTTTCTCTCTTAGTCTAGTGATATGTGAGCAGATTGTTTCTTCTACGTAAGTTCTTATGAGACATTTCTTACCAATTTGAAGGAAAACCAGACAGGGTAACACTTTGTGACCATAACTTAAAAGCAAAGTTTTGAAAAAGTCAGTTTGTCACATATGTTGCTTTTGAAGGTCAGTCATCAGAAAGTGAACTCATTTTGGAGTCATCAGAGCTAGAAACTTTGAATCATGTTGCTGAAGATGACAGTCCAAGCACTTTCACCTGTTAGGAGACCACCTCCAAAATGCTAACCTCAAACTGCAAACACTAAAGCCAAAAGAAGAAGAAAAATGTATACCTCGTCAAGCTCCAGACCAAACTGAGTAGCATCTCCATCACCAAATCTCTCTTCTGTGTAATCAAATATTAGCACACACATCTCAGTGTAGTGTTGACACACAACATATATTCACAATTAAGGAGACGAAATTAATAAAATAGTTACCATGTAATCCAAATTGTGATGTGGAATATTCAGTGCCATCCACAGTATCCTGAAGTGTAATCTGCTATCTTGTACCGACATGGCAGTCATCAAAGTTATTGCAGAGCAACAATTGTGATGTGAGTAAGAAGGACAATGGTTATAGCACTCTACATTACAAGATCCTTATTTCAACACAGTCATCTATACACACACACACACAAAAAAAAAAAAAAAAAGCAGATCTTACTATATGTGAAAGATACAAAAAAAACTTCTCCCAAAGCTGTACACACGTAATAAGTGGAACTGACCCATTGAGTAAAGCATTGTCGGGTAGTTCAAAATCATCAAAATCAAAAGTTTCTGGCAGTGTAATTGAATGATATGGTGCGGTGGATTTTTGTGGAGGGAGATCAACTGCAGTTGACCGAAAAGCTTGCTTTACGTTGAGCAATGTCTCACTGCAATTATGGAAGAGATAATTTACCTTTTTGGAATATATTCTGACCACACCAAGCAAAAGATGGCTTGACAATCGAAGCGCGATTGGCACATCAGGAAAAAAAAATGGAATCTGCAAATATGAATAAAATAGACAATAAATTAGTAAGGATGCTTGAAGAAACTACAATCTGATACAAGTATATTTATGAGATGGAAATTATGGACCAACAATTACTTTAAACTTAAATGCCAGTGAAGCCGGCCTAATGTACATAAAAATATAATATCCAAACAAAGCCGTCATCATGATTTAAAATGGAGGTTCCAAAAGTTAAACAGGCAATATTACAACCATAATATTGAATATAGTACCTTATGGAATAAAAAATAAGTTTCCTTGGCTTAATTATTATTACAGGGCATATTGTCGTTCGGCGTCAAATATCTTATTGTCCATTATCTCATACTTTATTAATATCAACTTAATCTTAAATGTTGTGTAATTTTGGTTTTTAAAAAGTCAATCATGGGAGCAAAAACAACATGAACTTTTTAGCTGATTATTACTATTTATAAAACAATACTAAAGGTTCCGGAGCAAAGCATGTGTAATGTGTTTGTTAGAGGTAGAGATGAAATATGGGACAATATTTAATGTCTAAATATGATTAAATATAACATGCACCACTATAATACATCATGCTTAATACTACACATAAAATTGCATAACATATGAGGTTGTTCTAAGCTTCTAGCTGATTTTATCACACTGTAGTATGTATCTATTAGTAATACATAACCTCCTCAGTGTTTTAGTGACATAATTTGTCTATGGTCAATGCTTGAGCATCAATTGCAGTCTTTTAGTATTAATACAAAAGTGCTTTTGTGGTTATATCCACAAACATACTGCACAAAAAAATGAATTACTATCAATTTCTGTTATATTCTTTCTGTCCAAGCATTTAACAAAAATTTCACTAACTTCTTGTTGTTTCCCCTATTCATGTAATTTTTCAATAATTTTTTCATGGAATACAACCACCGCAGCAGACAGCTTGAAGGCAGAGTGGGGGGTTATGGTGGATACATATGCATATAAAAAGTAAGATATATGTCGTACTCTTTTCCTTTTGTCTTCTTTTCCCCCTGGATTGGGGGTGGGGGGTTGGGGATGGATACATAATCCTTCTCCATTCAACTACATTAAGAAACTTTAATAATGTAATCGGCTTATCCTTTCTAACTGATTTAACTAAGTACATGTTCTCTAGGTCTATCTCTATTCCTCTTTGTTCCATCACTAAGCCTCTGTAGCATGTCATTGAAATTACAGTGGTGAATTAGCTCCTTTTTTTAGGGAGTAAAGTTCCTACACTTGTTTATACTCCACAAGCCTCAAACCTTAATTTCACATTCCACAGAATCAACCTCTCTTACCAACTTTCTCCCAGCAACATGAGGTCCCAGTACCATCTCTCTTTAAGAAATATGTCATACTAAATAGTGAAGAGAATTCAATAACACACAGTTTACATAATGAACATGCATAATTGTATATAAGTCCTTCCAAATCGTGGTCCTAAATCACTGAATCAGACCTTTATTCTGCAAGAAAGAATAGAAACAATAACAAACCTATATTGGTGTCTGCTACACAAAACATCATAGAAACGCATGTAAACGCCTCAATCTCCACCATGAAACAAATTAGGATATTGCCAACGCATGAGAGTGCAACTTCACATTAGCAACAATCATAATGATAACATAATAATAGTTTAATTAGGAAATGTAACATTGCCCAGCAATTGAAGAAGTAATATGGCATTCTATAAAAGCACAAATTTGTAACAGTAAGCCAAATAAAACCAAATAAAACTTAGTCTATGTCTTTGGAAGATCCTAATTGATCATAAATTAGGAGTCACCATCTTAGAGAGTAGAGCAGGTTGCTACGTACTGATGTGTTTGTTTACATTGTAAGAGAAATGCACTCATTATATTATGCAAGGATCTGAATTTTCAGTGTTAATTACTACTCGGATTTAACAATATCAAAATTACAAAGTAAAACGTTATGTTGCATATGCATATCTCCAACGCACTCAGATGATACATTATGAATCTTTTCAAAAGAGAGATATAATTAAGTTTGTAGCACTAATAAAACTATTGTTATAATTACTATACAAACTAAATAAAGCATTACTTTTGAAAAGGAAATGTACCTTGCTTTCCTTGCAGTAGTTGTTGGTTATTCTTAATCCTTATACCTAGGAAAAAAAGAACTTAATATCATCACTTATGCAATTTTTCAACATAGCAAATGGTCAATTTTATACTGAAGTCTTGTAAAATAAAAGGTCATGACTTTTAATCTGGAACAGTAACTCCCTCATGGTGGAGTCTATTATGGCTTGCTTGTTGTCTATTTATACTGGTATATCGCATGAAGGGTACATGGGAAATATCTGCATGTGTGTGTGGGTGGGTGTAAAGGTGCACGCATGTGTGTGAAGATATGTGCACGCTTGTGTGTGAAGACATGCAATTTCTTAGTCTGTTGTTAAAAGTCTTTAACTGCTTGTTTTGTTACTTATCCTTTTTTTTTACAGGTGCAAGAGAAGAAATTGAAGAGAGTTTCTGAGGTGAATGTGGACCTTAGTGATTAAAATGTTACAGTCCATTTAACAGAACATACGGGGGGGGAAACTCAGTGCATATATCAAATTATTCAACTCAAAAAAATGAAGTAAACCTAAACACAATAACAGTTTAATCATATTCAACAGATATCACTAAAAATACATTACAAAATGCTATAATTGTAAGAGGAAAATCATAAAGATAAAATAAAAACTAATTTACCTTGATAGCTTTCTACTCCTCCAATCAATATCGGACACCTAACATCAATAATCAACAATCAATCAATACTAAAAATAAAGGTTATCCATCAAACAATCAAACTGAGAATATGAATAAGAAATTACAAGAAGGTAATAATAATAATAATAACAAATATCCATACTTACAATACAATTTGTAAAAAAGCTTATTTGTTCCATCAAAATTGAAGCAGAAGGTATTTATAGAAACACAAAACGGATGGGGAGAGTAGGTGAGAAGGAGACGGAAACTGAAGTGAGGAGTCCAAACGTCAGTTTAATTTAGAGACGGAGAGAGGGAGAGGGGAATGGGAAAGCACCGATAACGAAGGTAATTAAGGGATTTGGGCGTTATCAAAGAGAGAGGGAGAGGGGAAGGCGAGAGATCGGTTCGATTTTGTCCGTTATCAAAGAGAGAGGGAGAGGGGCAGGGGAGAGGGCGGATAACGAAGGGGATAATTTGCGTTATGAAAGAGGATGGGAAATAAATAAAGGGATAATATATTTACATATAGGATAAAATTAGAATTACAAAATTTGAAGAGGGCAAATTGGGTATGCAAAAGTTTTGACATATGTTTTCTCTTTTAGAAGTAGTATAGATTTGTTTAATTATCATTTATCAAAGCTAGTTTTTATATTGAGTTTAGATTTGATTTTTTCTCATTGTTACACACACCCACTTGAGCTTTTAGTATTTACATACATAGTATAATTGGGGTTGTGAGAGATTGTAATATTGAGTTGTGCTAAATTGAGTTCTCATCTATTATGGAGAAAAATTTATTTGTATTGTAAGCCTAAATTGTGAGATCACATTGTATTACACTAGTACACCGAGAGGAGTGTGTGGTGAGAGACGGGGTTGTCCCAAGAGGAGTGGTGTCGGTAGTAAAAGACTAGAGAGAGGTAGTAAATCCGAGCACTTGAGGGAGACACGGGCTAGAGATCAACACTTGAGGTGGTAGTTAGTGTGTATACATTGTGTGTGTTATAGAGTTTTTGGTTAGCTTGAAAACCGAGTGTGTAGAGTTTTCGGTTAGCTAGAAAACCGAGTGTGTAGAGAAGTTCCGGCTTCCAAACTGTGTGTGACGATAGTGGAGATATCCTCGAGGTGAGGAGCAGAGACGTAGGTCATGGGGACCGAACTCCGTGATCATATTGCTTGTTTGTGTTTGTCATTGGCGTTTTTTTACATTCATGCTTATTGTTTATATCACCTTTGTCATTTGCTCTTAGTTTATATTGTCCACTATCTTGTTTATCTTGTTTATGTTTATATCACCCTTAGTTTCATATCCTTACATATATATCTCATAATATATCTCTTTGCTAGGATATATCCATTTGTTCATATTATTTATTCTTGCACATAACTCTTGTATATCTATCTTTCAATAATAATTTGTTTTAATTAGCATAAAATCGGATTAGATTAGCATAAGACCCTATTCACCCCCCTCTAGGGTCTAACAATTGGTATCAGAGCTTGATGCTCTTTGATTTAAGGTCTAATCGCCTTGAGTTAAAGATCCAAATTATCTTTTGTGCTAATCTAGTTTCGTGATTTTATTTTATATCTTGCTTGCACATATTTATATCATGGACATGCACGGTGCACCTAGTCTTGGTTATGTCATTAATGTTGCTCCTAGGATTAATAACTTTTTCTATGCCCAATGGTGTGTTAGATTTAAACTGTTTGTTTGATCTTAAAATATTGATTTATGGGAAGTTATTGAGGATGCTTATATTGTGCTCACATTGGAGAAATCCAAGTGGAGTAATCATGATAAAAAGATGTTTATTATGAACAAGCTTGTGTTAGAATTTCTAATTGATGCTTTTGGCTTATCCTTTTCTAACAAGCTTGATTTTTTTGATAGTGCTTACACATTGTGGAAACTTATAGAAGCACATCAAGGGAATTTAGAGGCGATCCGACAAGCTTTGGAGGATTTCGCTTCTAATTCATGTGGAGCTTCATCTTCATCGTGCACACGGGCACTAGGCAATAACCCTAGAGTGGTAAGCGATTCCGAATTCGAATGTGATTTATCTATTAATGAACTCGCTTGTGCATATGATACATTAATGCATGCCTATACTAAATTGCATAATAATTTTATTGACTTAAAAAGCAACCATATAGAATTAAAATCCGATCATGAGTTGTTAGCATCTAAGTTTGAAACTATTTCTATTAAGAATGTGATCCTAAAAGAAAACACTGAAGAATTAAAGTTGGATCATGATTCTTTAATTTCAAGTGTTGCTAGTTTAACTCATGAAAAGAACAATGACATGCTAGAAGTAGAAGCTTTAAGAAATTAATTCACATCATGTAAAAATGACCATGTTTACTCTACTTCTATTGTCAATGCATATGTGCCAAATAATGAGTTGAATGTTGTTAAAATCGCATTTCATCTTTATATTCAACTCTTAAAACATGCATTGTTAATAATAACAAGCTCATGGACTTGTGTGTAAAGTCTAATGCAAACTTTTCCAAGAAACTCATTCACTATGCACACATGTATAACAAAATTTACAAGTATTTCATTTGCGGCCGAAAAGGCCATATTGCTAAATTTTGTTATAATGCACAAAAGCCCATCAAGACAAATAATTCTTGTGCATTCCATCAAGCTTCATCTTCATGTACACATACACATTCACATGCTCATACTCACAAAGCTCATCATAAACATGCTAATGTGTATAAATGTGATTTTTGTGGTAGATTTGATCATTTGGCCAAATTTTGTTTTGATTTAAGAAGAGTTTCTCATTTGCAAAAAAATTTAAAAGAAAAACCTATCTTTGCAAATAATTTTCGTGCACCGCCACTTGGTCATCACAAATCATTTACCCATCTTCATTGCACTTATTGCAATCGAATGGGTCATTTGCATAAATATTGTTATGACCGTGTTCGTGCACCAAATGCGCCCAAACGGGTTCATAACCCTAGGGCTTTGAGCTTAATTGATAGGGATCATGTTCCTAAACAATCCGGCACCAAGAATACTTGGGTGCTAAAATCCTTTTTAAAAACAAGCTTTTGATATTTTCATTTCTTTGTCTTGGTTTTGAAAAATGTGTTTTTTTTAAACTATGGTTTTGAAAAACGTGTTTTGAAAATGAAAACAACTTATTTTCATCAATTCTCTTGTTTTCATTTTGTTGACTTTATTTATGAGAAGTGTATCTTTCAATAATGTGTTTGTACTTATGAGATCATTATATAGCACAAATAGATGATTCAAATTTCAAATATGCTTTATAATGTATTCTTCATATGGGTTGAGCAAAATTCTTAAAGAAAATTTCCTTTCTTGATCAATCATCATTTTTTGATATGTATACTTTGTTTTGATTTTGTTGAGAGGTTTTATGTTTGAGCAACCCCCGGGTTTATTGGGTGTTTATTCCCAAATCTTGTTTACCGGATGCTAAAATATTGATATTGGTTGATACTAGCTCAAGAGCTAGATATAGTTGCATCTCTTGATTTTTGAAAATAAATGATGGTTTGGTTTTATGTTTTTATATGATTTACTTGTAATTTATGATTTTATTTGATTGATTTGTTTTCATTTGAAAACTCTTTTTGCATGAATCTTATGTTTTCTCTCTTTTAATTTCATAAATCTTTTTGATTAGGTTTTGTCTTAAAAACTAATGCTTTGAGACACCTATCTTCATAATGACATACTTTATGTGTTCTCATTGTCTTTTTGTATGTGAGTTGTGTTTAGCATATCTATGCTCTTACTCACATATGGTTTGACATGATCATGATTGCATATATTCCATAAGGTATTTTGATAGGGGAGCCATACCCTATTTCTATTATTATTTTTATACTCACCCATGCATATTGATAGGGGGAGCTTTCGCTCGATTCATTCTTGGTGTTTTCCCCTTTTTGATGTTGTCAAAGGGGGAGAAATATTATGAGTATAGCATTTCTTGTTTATATGCATGATAATTCTAATTTATATATTCATTTTTTTCATGCATATATATCTTTGTGTAAATTATTTGTCATCATCAAAAAGGGGGAGATTGTTGGCCTTCTTGTTTTGATGATGTTTAACAAATAATTTACCACTAACGTTGTTTGTCTAGTGTCTGTGGTTTTTTTATTTATTGTAGACAAACAACAAGTTGGAGGATGGGTGGAATAGAGCCTCAACGATCATATTCAATGGAGGTTAACGGAATAGTGGAGTGAAGCCTATGCATTCAAGTCAAGATCTAAGTTCAAGCTTCTTCCGCAATGTTTACCAAGAAGAGCTTCATTGAAGATCACAAGCTTTGGTAAATTAGTTTAGGTGTTATATTATGTGTGTTCAATACTTCAAGCTCAATTTCATACACACACACGTTTATTTTGATTTATCGTTGTTTTGGATTATAGACTTATTAACATGATGATATATCTTTTATCAAGTCTATAAACCTATTGAAAAGTGTTTTGAAACTTGTTTAGAATGAATTTGTCAAAATCAAGTTTTAACAAGTTTTGTTCGTGCATGTTTAAAGTTCATGTTCGTGCATGTTTTTACAAAACAGATGAGTTTTCACAATTGGAAAATAAAATTTGAAAAATTTCTTTGTATACATGTTTATATTCATATATAAAAATATTTCTCCAAGTTTTACTAATTTTAGACTTGTTTTGTTATTTTCAATTGAATTTACAAAAACGAGTTTTCAGCAGTTTTTCAGAAACTGTATATCTTTGTTAAAAAAAAGTTATTTCTCACAAATGGGAAATGATATTTAAGAAATTCTTTCTCTTACATGTTTATATACATGTTTTGAAACTTCCCTCAAATTTTCATGATTTTTGGAGTTGTTTTACTGTACCCAATTTATTTTACAAAATCGTGTATGTCAGCAGATTTTGGAAACTATATATCTGTGTTCAAATAATTATTTATCACAAATAGAAAGTGATATTTAATAAATTCTTTCTCTGACATGTATTTCTACATGTTTAGATACTTCTCTGAAAATTTCATAATTTTCAAAGTTGATTTATTATTTTTAATTTATTTTACAAAACCAGATACGCAAATTTCCAGAATGCTGGATTTTGGGTATTTTGATCTTTTCACCCTATAACGGCTAGTAACGGCTAGAAACGGCTAGTTTTTGTTTTGGGGTGTTTTTGGCTGATGTTTTGGGTTGTTATAAATACCCAATTGCATTCAACTCTCCCACCAACCAAGGGAAAAGTTTTAAAGAATTTTATAAGTTTGTTTAAGGGTTTCTAAGTGAGTTTAAGAGTTTGGTTTGTAAAGATATTTTCACAAGAGCTTGAGAAGATAATCTTTTGGTGTTTAAAGCTTCAACTCATCTCCCTCTCTCTTGTCATCCATTGGAGAAGTTTTCTAAACTCTATATCTAGCTTTATATTCATTTGTTTAATTATCATTTATCAAAGCTAGTTTTTATATTGAGTTTAGATTTGATTTTTCTCATTGTTACACACACCCACTTGAGCTTTTAGTATTTACATACATAGTATAATTGGGGTTGTGAGAGATTATAATATTGTGTTGTGCTAAATTGAGTTCTCATCTATTGTAGAGAATAATTTATTTGTATTGTGAGCCTAAATTGTGAGATCACATTGTATTACACTAGTACACCGAGAGGAGTGTGTGATGAGAGACGAGGTTGTTCCAAGAGGAGTGACGTCGGTAGTAAAAGCCTAGAGAGAGATAGTAAATCCGAGCACTTGAGGGAGACACGGGCTAGAGACCAACACTTGAGGTGGTAGTTAGTGTGTATACATTGTGAGTGTTGTAGAGTTTTCGGTTAGTTAGAAAACCGAGTGTGTAGAGTTTTCAGTTAGCTAGAAAACCGAATGTGTAGAGAAGTTCCGGCTTCCAAACCGGGTGTGACGATAGTGGAGATCTCCTCGAGGTGAGGAGCGGAGACGTAGGTCGTGGGGACCGAACTCCGTGATCATATTGATTGTTTGAGTTTGTCATTGGCGTTCTTTTACATTCATGCTTATTGTTTATATCACCTTTGTCATTTGCTCTTAGTTTATATTGTCCACTATCTTGTTTATCTTGTTTATGTTTATATCACCCTTAGTTTCATATTCTTACATATATATCTCATAATATATCTCTTTGCTAGGATATATCCATTTGTTCATATTGTTTATTCTTGTACATAACTTTTGTATATCTATCTTGAAAGAATAATTTATTTTAATTGGCATAAAATCGGATTAGATTAGCATAAAACCCTATTCACCCCTCCCCTCTAGGGTCCAGCACCTTTCTCGTGGGATCGATAACTTTTATACTATAACTTGACACGGTTGTGCACTTGTAATATTTTGGTACATGTTTATACCGCATCAAGTTTTTGGCGCTGTTGCCTGGGAAGGTGCTTAAGTAGGATTTTTTTTATTATTTTGGTTTTTTAACTTGTGTGTTTCTTGTGAAAGAACTACTTGGAGATTAAAGATCAAGAATTGGATATTGAGGAATTGGAGATTCGCTTGTGGTAAGTCTTCTTCCTAATATTTTTAATTCCACACATTTAGTTAGTTTCTCACAATTAGTGACAATTAGGATCTAAAAAAAGATTTTATTTCCGTTGACCATAATAAAATCCACCCTCCACTTTAACATTGACTAACAAGATAATAAATCCAAACAATTTTCTCCCTTTTCATTTGTCTGATTGTTAACCCTAAAAAAAAAGATTTTCTTTTACAATCCTTTTTAGTCCCTTTTAATTCATAGGGTTGTATTTCATATAGTTAGTAGGAATTAACCAAAGTGATTTGAGCATCTTGGTTTGGCACACACTTGAAAATATTTTTAAAGGCAAAACCCCATAATCAAGATAAGGTGAGGGATTTCATCACCCTTTTCTTAGCCCAAAAATCATAAATTCCTCACTACACAACCCATGCCTAATAAAACTCATTAGACGTTGGCCATAAGGAATCGAGCTCAATAAGAAACAAAGAATCTTTAGGTGAACCGGTTTAAGTTTCCTTGGATTAGTTAGTATCTAAGGTAAAGTTTTAAGGGTTGTGTAAAGCGCTCTGCAAGGAATGAGGTACTTAATCGATCTCTTATCAACCTTTGTTCCTATCCTTACCTGACTAACTAACCGAGTAAAACTTTTATCTTTTCACTTAAGGAATTTTTGGTTAGGAGCTGGTCTAGCTGAGTTAGGCTTAACCCTAGAGTTAGCATGATTGAAAAGTGATTGTTTTTTATTTGTTTTTCCTTTTTCTTCAAAAAAACTAACTTTTATTTTTTTCTTTAAAAAAAAGTTTAAAAAGAAATTGTTTTTGGTGCATGCAAAACGTGGATTAGGGACAATACACATCGATAAATTCGTTTTGAACAAATGGCTAATCCACATGTTTTTCAAAACTTATGTTATCCTAATACCAATAGGATTGAAATCCCCAATGAAGCTCGGGAGTTTGTAGAGAGTCCATCTCAGTATTCGGTGAATGATCCATTTTTTCTAACCTACAACCCAGGTTGGGCAAGTTACACAAACATTGCATGGAATCAGGGAAACCACTCTGAAACTCAAAACTTCACTCTCTCTTCGACCCAACATTTTCCTAGGGGAAATACAGTTCCTTTCAATTCTCACCACAACCCAGTCTATCACATCAAAATCAGTCTCTTCATCATCAAGTTGTAACTCACACTCCTCTTGATACAGATCATGATGAACGTCTCAATATTTTGGAAAAAAAGGTTTTAAAATCATAATTAAGGCCTCCACACTAGTCACAGATATGTTAACTCAAACATCCTACACGATGAACTCCTTTATGCAATCAACCGAACTCATACTTAACTCTAACACTCAAACCATAGCTAGATTAGAAACCCACATTGATCAACTAGCTAGTACCATAAGTGAAGGAGAGGAAGGAGAAATTCTGAGTCAACCCGTGGTCAATCCTAAGGACACTCAAATGAATGCACTACAGTCAGGAAAACAGGTCGATAATCAGGAAAGAACACATTTAAGCCAAATTCTTGTTCCAATTCATTCTCTTTCTGATAAGTCAATTCAGGAAAGACCAGAGGAAGAAGAAGAAGAGTCAGATCCAAGTTTTGAGGAAATTTTTGATGAGGAGCTGAAAATATTAGGAGAAGCAGATCAGGTTTGTCAAAATAAGAAAACTGTGTTAAACAATTGCTACTTTGAACTATTTTTGAGGAACTCTTTCTTGATGAACTAAGATTTTTGGAAAATAAACAACAACCAAATTTTTACACATCAACCATGAATCATGGGGTTGAGAAAATTGTTAAAGAAAATTTGGTTGTTAGAAAACAAACATTCATAAATCAAGAATCTAAGTTCAAAACGCATGACACCAATAATACCTACCTTCCACTGTCACAAGAATTATTGAACACCCTGATATGCTTGGAATTTCAGCACAGTGTTGATTATATCATTTTGAATTTGTTTATAACCCGGGAAAATTTTTTTAGCAATAAGGTAGGATTCAATGTAGAACACGAGCACTTCATGTTGAACATTTTATTCTACATTATTTATTTTGTTTATTTCAGCATAATAAAATCTTCTCACATTTGAGAGTTTCTTGTTCAGTTGTAAAAATAAAAATAAAAAAAGAAAAAAAGAGAAAAAAGAAAAAAAGAAAAAAAAGAGAAAAAAAGAGAAAAAAGAATAAATTTTTGATTTCATCCTCCTCAGACCAAAGGTAATTACAGATTTTCATCAACCGACCAATTGTAAGTACTTTACTTTTTATCTGCTTTACTTTGTGCATTGAGGACAATGCAAAATTTAGGTGTGGGGGTGGGAATTAGCTATTTTTTCCTCTTTATTTTACCTTTTTAGTTGCATTTTTTATATCTTTTTCTTTCTTAAAAAAATATAAAAATATTATCACTTGCCAAATTGATAGAGTTAAGTAATAATTGATTTATTTGATAAATTTAAAATTTTCTAATCCCTAGTTGGTTATTTACTTAAGTTTACCTTTTATGATAACTCTAAATAAATTTCTTAAGAAATAGTTTTTAAAGTAGTATACTTTACTTAAGCCTTAACTTGGACTTTTATTTAAAATAATAAAATTTTTACATGCTTAGCTTAGAGTTGAAAATAATTTTTCAAAGTGTCTTGATTTACATATTTTCAGAATATATATACATATACATAAAAAAATTTGCAAAAGAAGAGTGCGAAAAATGGGCACAAAAAAAAGAAAAAAAAACTCTTGAATTCAAGGTGATTCTATCTTATAAAGCCTAAGCTGACCGAGTAATTAAGCCCAAGGAGTATTTCTATACTTAATGACCTAAGCTCAATTAGGTTGGGATCCATTGGCTCAAAACTCGTTAAATGATCACTTAGAAAGCCCGTAAAGTAGAAAAAAATCACCAAGGAAGAAAGAGTTAAAAAAAAGAAAAAAAATAATAAAAATAAAAATAAATGTTTTATATATATAGTTAATATTTGTATATATGGTCTTGGAAAATATTTTAGATCAAGTAACTTAGAAATTATTTAAAACAATGAGTTAGCATGTTTTTTTCAAAACTTTTAAATTAAATTTTTAAGTTTGGCTTGGTTTTGTATTGCTATAATGAAAATATTTTCTAGGAAATTTACCTTAGAGTTATATATAAAAATATATTCTTGAGTAATAACTAGCTTCAATTATTAAGTAAATTTAGTTATTTACTAACTTCTTTAATTTGGCAATATGACTGAATTTTGTGGGTATATTCACTGCAAACCCTCACGGGACTACAACTCGTCCACTAAGGTAACCTAAGGGTTTAAAGGCTTGTTGTATGTGCTAAATACAATCGCGATTCCTACAAAAGTGAGTTAGATTTTCTTTACTTTTTCTTTCTTTGCTAGAGGACTAGCAAAAGTTTAGGTGTGGGGGTATTTGATAATCATATTTTATTATAATTTTATACCCTCATTATCTATTTTATATGAATAAATATGTCATTGATAATTATTTTTATCTTTAATTGCAGGTTAATGAAGAATAAAGCCCAAGATCTCTTCTCTCAACAAAAACCCATGAATTAAATGAAGAACACAAGCAAGAGCCAAAAAGCCCAAGCCCAGAATCAAGCCGAGTAGCCTGTAGAAGCCGGAGAAAATAAAAAAATCAAATATGAAAAAAAATCAAAGAAACGACGATATCTCTCAATCCGGAAGACGGAATTTAACATATAATATATGAAAATCACCTATCTCGACGAGACGAAGCCATCTGTGAAGGCAGAATTTTGATAGGATATCAATGTGGGCATCGATACGGAAATCGATACGGGCATCGATACTGACAGTTCTGTTACGAATTAAGGGCTGATTTTTGATGGTTTTGGATAAGATTTCAATCCAAAGGCTTATATTCATTAATGTTTAGTATAAATAGGGATAGAGAGTGAGGGATTGAGGGTGTGAAAATTTTTGTAATTCCATTTGGAGAGGAGGACCACTCTTAATTGAGAAGGCATTCCAAATTTATAACTTTTGTTACAATTAATAAAATAATTTTTTCACCACTTTAAAATTTTCATCTCTTTGTTGGATGATGAAGATGGAGATGAAGATTAATTTGGAGTTTTGTTTTTCTTATTTTCTCTTTTATTTCTTTTCTTATTGCTTAGTAGTTTAGATTTATTTACATGCTTGTAATTAGATTTTATTTTCTTGTTTAAATAGCTAAGAGGCTAGAACCCTATTGCCTTAGATTTATTTCATGCTTATAGAGTAGATTTATTTTCTTGTATTTAATTCTTGCAATTTATTTTATAGTTTAGATTTTGCAATTTATATTGTAGTTAGATTTTAATTTATTGCACTATTCACCTTGAGGCTAGAACCCTCTTGGGTTTAGTCTTTTTTTTTGTTCATTTTAATTTTTCTTTGCTTCGCCTTTAGGCTAGAACCCTCTAGGGAATCATTCTTTTCTAAGAAGTGGATTCAATTCTAGATTAGTCATATCTTTAATTGAATCCATCATCTTTACTTTCTTGAATTTTATTATCATTCTTGATTTTCCTTTTTGATTCTTGATTTTATTCATCTCTCCTTGTGAAAATCATTCATTCATTGTCACACCCACTCTCACTTACATTTTGCTCCTATTTACACATCATTTTCATTCTCTCCATCTCTCCACAATCATATTCACTCATCACTCCTAATTGTCACGCACACAACATAAGAACCGATTTATATTTTCTCCTACAGAACACCTTCCTCGTGGGATCGATAACTTTTATACTATAACTTGACACGGTTGTACACTTGTAACATTTTGGTACATGTTTATACCGCATCACTGCATTACTTATAACCATAGGTTTTTGGTACATGTTTATGCCGCATCACTACATTACTTATAACCATAGGTTTCGATGATGTTACATAGGCATTGCCAAATATTAAAACCTTGTTACTTTTCTCTTTATAAACTTTTTTTTGGTACAAGGGAAACTTGGCCAGCCCGCTCAACTTTTAACTCGAACCAGTGTGCGTACAATAGGTTGAGTTGGTTGTCCAGTAAAACCCCGGGTCTCAACCACCCAAGCCTAAAGAGACCAGGTGAAACAGCATGGGGATTCGAACACATGACCAACAGGGCGCAATGACCTAGGGAGTCCACCTACCCCATGATGCTGCTAACCATGTGTCCCACCCACGGGTGGTCTCTTTACAAACTTTTTGAAAACATTAACTCTTGCAAAATTACAAAAGCGAAAAATACAGTTGTTTGTTTGCCTAACAAGCCAACAAAAATAGCACAAAATGCATGGTATAAATATTTTACAAACAATACTCTTCTTCACTCACCAAAAAGCTTTACAATGTAATTTACACACAATACAGTAAATAGACTCCGAACCGCCAAAGCAAATTACCTTCGAATAGACAGGGAATACTCTATTATATCTGATGAAAACCAAACACCCAAAAGAAATTTCTAAAACAACTCAAGACCCAGAAACCCTCACATGAGAAACAATTCCTTTTTTCTTTTTTGATGGGAAACAATTCCCTTTTTCTTTTTCTTTTTTATTAACTTTCTAGTTTTTACTTATTCAGAATCACTTGAACTTGAACTCGAGTTTGAGCTTGAATCTGAACCAGACTTGCTGGCTTTCTTCTTCCTCAGCTTCTTCTTTCTTGATGCACTTTCATTTGTCGCTTCAATCACCAACTTTGTTTTCTTAGGATCAGCTTCTATAGAATCCAATTTCATTTCTTCTGCAGATTTTACTTCTATATGTTCAGGCTCTAAGTGTCCTTGCCTTTCCTCAGGAGTGACTTCTGAGACTTGTTTCAAAGCCACATCTATGTCCTCAAGAGACTTTGCGTCAAGAACATGCAATTCTGAGTTAATCACTTCTGGCTCTAAATTTGTTCTTTTGGGTTGAATCTCAAATGTTTCAGATTGGGAGATACTAGATTCACCAAGATCTTCACTAAGATTCTTCAGCGCTGAAGTGATATCTTCAACAGATTTTGCTTCAAGAACATGCAAGTCTGAGTTAATTTCTTCCGGTGACTCTAAACTAGTTCTCTCCGGTTGAATCTTCGATGTTTCAGATTGAGAAATGCTAGTTTCACCGAGTCCTTCACTAAGATTCTGCAGAGTTGAACTGATATCTTCAACAGATTTGGCTTCAATAACATGCAACTCTGAGTTAATCTCTTCAGGCTCTAAATAAATTCTTTCTGGTCGAATCTGCGATGTTTCAGATTGAGGGTTGCTTGTTTCACCAAGACTCTTTAGAGCTGAATTGATGTCTTCAATGGATTTTGCTTCTAGAACTTGAAGCTCTGTATCAGTGCCAATTGGCTTATGGTCACTCAATTCTTCTTCAGTCACCGAGGTTAATGAATTCTCCGCAATAAGGTCTGAAGGAGGTACAGTAGCTTCTTCATGGTGTTGCTTAAAGACTGAATCAAGTTCTTCAATGGAGCATGCTTCAAGAACATGCAGCTTAGGATTATACACAGTCATCTCAGGGTCTGAAGAACCAATATCAGCATCTTTAATAGATGAGGCTGTAGAATCTCGGATTTCAGTATGAGAATCTTCGATGACTTTATCATATTGCCCTAGTTCCAAATTGGAGCTTATTTCATCTTTCCTTTCTACTGAGAAATCACTAACAGCATCCAATTCTGACAGCAAACCTTCATGAATATCTGCATGAACCTCATCATCGGACTCCTTATCTGATGCATCTAATTTTTTCAGAGATTCTCCCTCCTCCTTGCTTGTGATCTCACCTGTGATTTGACTTCGGGGGTCACCTACATCACTTTGCAAACCAATTTCATACTCAGATTTCACTTCGAAGGGAGTTGAGAAATCCATAGCTTTTGTCAGTTCATGACTGTGTATCACACCATCACCACCATCACCAATTTTCCCCGTAGGCATCTAACAAATAAATATGTCATGTTTAGTCATACAGTGGGAGAAAATGGAAACTTCAACTACTTGGTAAGATGTTAAACTAAAAATGTCATGACGGCATATCACATTTGTAAGCTCTTCATGGTTAAAAAGGTCAATACCACAAACTCCGCCGTGAACTTGGGGTGTTTTGACAAAACCTCTGAACTTTTATAAATTAGAGAAAATTCCAGAACTTTCAAAACTATACAAGACCTGCCGCAACCATTTATAAAGTTTAGTTTTGTTTGTAGAGCTTGATTTTACATAGAGAATATGTCACCAAGGCCCATCATAGGACGCCTACAAAGTCCATTCGAGACGAGGGTCCTAAGGGGTGGCAGCCCCCGGGGGCTAAAAAGGTGCGGTGATATGGTTAGTGTATTTTTATATTTTTCCCTATAGACAAAATATGTATCTTCAACAGCCTATTTGTTTATCTTGAGGGGAGAAGAATAGAGACGGCGGGGAGGTAAGATTAGGGTTTGAGAGATTTGATTGACTAATTGTAGAATCATGACCTGAAAGTACCCTGAGAATGCAGGTAATAACATTGACTGCAGAACCTCGTTAAATCTATGTTTTTTGATTGTTTCTCTGGTTTTCTTTCTCTTTTTTGTTAGGTCTTATGTTTATGAGCCTATTGTCTAATCTGGTTTTGATGATTAACAAACAAGTCTTAATCTTGTTTTTTAGTATTTGTGTTTTCCTCCCACATGCATCCAGGTCGTAGGTTGGTTGGATTTGTGCATTAACGTCGATATCTTGGAGGCTGGTGAAAATCGGAATGAAGCTTTGCGCATTTAAATCAATACTCGCTATTGTGCTTCATCCCGCTACCAAGATCGAGCTTCATGAAGATCATTAGCTTGGTATAGTGTTTATTAGTTTTAGGTTTTTACTTTATGTGCTATGCTTAAAACTCAAACCACACATACATGTTTCGTTTTATCGTTTTCAAGTTTGGCCATATAAATATGAAACTAATAAATATATTTATATACATACACACTAGTTTCTTATTTATTGCCTTCTTGGAAAAATAACGTGTTTCGGATTATAGACTTAATGATACTGTTTTACATCTTTTCAAAAGTCTATGAATCCATTTGAAAGTATCTCAAAACTTGTTTGAAGAAATTTTATCAAAATCAAGTATTTAACAAACTCGTATTTGTGACTGTTTTGCAAAATAGTGAGTTTTCACAAATGCGAAGTGCTATTTTAGAAATTTCTTCTATAACATGTTCATTTTCATATATACAAATGTTTCCCCAAGTTTTACTATTTTTGGAGTTGATTTGCTATTTTAATTTGAATATAGAAAATTAACTTTTCAAGAAAAATCAAGTATCTGATATGTCAGTCTTCAGTCGACCTAAAAATCTATCCAGTCGACCGACCAGAACGAGTTTTTACAACATCTGATTTTACAATCAAATCAGTCGACCGATTACTTGAATCAGTCAATCGAGAATAGTGTTTTCAGTCAACCGATTATGTTTTTCAGTCGACTTACCAGTAGCAGTTTTTTACAGCTTTCTATTTTACAGTCGGTCAGTTGACCGACCATATTTTTCAATCGACTGATCAACGACTATTTTGTTGTAACGACTAGTTTTTGTTTTGCTTTGTTTTTTAGGCTATAAATAGTCCTCGAGCCTTAGTTTTTCATAAGAGTTTTACAAGAGGTTTTGGGCAGTTTGTTTCTAAGTTTTTAAAAGATCTAAGTGTGTTTGCTTTTGTGAAATGAGTTTCACAAGAGAAGGATCTCAATTTCAGTTTTGAGGCTCTCATCCTCAAATATCTACATCTCTTATTTTTCGGAGAAGTTTTCTAAACTCTTTTCTTCTAGCTAATTTGTATTTTGATTATCTTATATAAGCTAGAATTATTTGATTTTAAATTTTTTTACTCATTGTTTTCACACACAACCACTTGAGCTTAAATATTTCACATTTAGTATATTTGGCTTGTAAGAGTGTTTCATTAAGAGTGAGCTTACATTTCGTTCTCATTTGTATTAAAGAACAAATCCTTTATCCGCACTTATTGTTGAAACACGTTGCAATACACAAGAACACTTAGAGGAGTGGTTGGAGAGAGACCGGGGTTAATTCCAAGAGGAGTGGGTTGATAATAAAGCCTAAGAAAAGGTTGTAAATCCAAACACTTGAGGAAGGTAATACGGGTAGTCTAATACTTAGAGGAGTGTGGCTTGTGAGATTAACATCGTGTGTATTGTAAAAGTTATCGGTGACATTTGAAAACCGTTATTATGTAGTATTTGTGATATAGTGGAGATCTCCTCGAGGTTAGGAGCGGAGACGTAGGTTGAGTGTTAGATAGAACTCCATGATCATATTGTGTGTTCGTGTTTGGCTTTGGCGTATTATTCTTGTGCCTATTCTTATATCGCCTATTATCTCATTGTTTATCGTCTATTATCTCTTGTTTATCATTGCATAATTTTATTATATATTATATTGCTAGGATATCATTTATAAGTTTTTATATTTAGTATCTACATCGGATTAGATTAGCAATTAACTTATTCACCCTCCCATCTAGGGTACTTTCATTTGTATCAGATTAGTGCTATTGATTTGTGGATTTATAGCCTAGAGTCAAAGATCCACGCTTTGTATTTTGCTAATCTAGTTTTGTGATTATTTTTTTCGTGCTTGCATATTTTTCATGGATATACACGGTACACCTAGTTTAGGTTATGATATAAATGTTGCTCCTTTATTTAATGATTTCCCTTATGCTCAATGGATGTTTAGATTAAAATATTTGTTAGATCTAAACATGTCGATTTATGAGAAGTTATTGATTGTGCTTATATTGTGCCTACATTATGCCTACATTGGAGAACTCCAAGTGGAGCAAAGATGATAAGAAGATGCTTACTATGAATAAGTTGTTATTAGAATTTTTGCTTAAAGCTTTTCAACCATCTATTTCTAACAAACTTATTTCCTTTGATAGTGCTTATACATAGTGAAAATATATAAAAGTACATCACGGTAACTTGAAGGAAATCTAATGCATTCCGGTAGATTCCGCTTCAAGTGCAACTATTGACAACATTGGAGCTTTATCATGCACACGGCCACTAGGCGATTGCCTTAGTGAGGTATGCGAGTCCGAATCTGAAAATGAACTTTCTATAGGTGAGCTCGTATGTGCATATGAGAGATTAATGAATGCCTATAACAAATTACATCATAATTTAATGAATTTAAAAAGCAAGCATGTAGATCTAAAATCCGATCATGATTTACTAGCATCAAATTTGATATCATTGCTAAAGAAAATATAATTCTTAAAGATAACAATGATAAATTAAAATTGGATAATGTTAGCTTATCTAATGATAAGAAGGATGCTATATTAGTAGAAACTATTAGAAATGAACTTATCTCATTCAAAAATGATCATGTTTGTTCTACTTCTAATGTCAATGTAAATGTGCTAAATAATGAGTTGAATCATATGAAAAACCGTATATCTTCTTTAGATTCAACCTTAAACACATGCATTGACAATAATAAGAAACTTATGGACTTGTTTGCAAAGTCACATGCAAATCATTCTAACCAATTTTGAAAACGTTGGGTTACATGACTTACTTTCTCATACTAATTTTGAGAATGCTAAAGTTACATGTTTTCCAATTACATACCTATTTTGAGAACGTTGGGTTACATGACTTACTTTCTCATACTAATTAAATCTCATATTATCCGAACCTAATTTACCTATTTTACACAAATATGGTACTTGATCAGACTGCTGATAAAACCCCCATTCTCAAAACTCATGTTAAGGGTTGTCAAATAGTTTTCCCTTCCGATGAATTAGTTGAAATCCTTAACATTCCAACTGGAGACTCTTTACTTGGAGATTTAGATCTTGATGATCATTCAATCAATTCTATGATATATCTTCCAGGTAAAGAATACCCCATGTCAAACAGCTTCATCACACCTACTACTAAGGGAGCGTTTGACAATCGTGGCGTTTTTATCATTTCTGTTTTTGTTTTCAACAAAAACAATAAAACGTGTTTGACAACCGGGGCGTTTTTTTGACTTGACCCTTTACAAAATCTAAAAAATAAATATTTTTCTCAAAACACCAAAAAGGTGTTTTGAGATTTTGTTTTTTCATCTAAGCCGCCGCCGCCCGTCACAGCCACCCGCCGCTACCTATCGCCGCCGCCTGCCCGTCGTCCGCCCGCCGCCGTCGCTCGCCCGTCGTCCGGCCGTCGCCAGCCGGCTGCCCGTCATCACCCAGCTGTCTGCCCGCATGTCGTTCGGCCGCCCGTCGCCGCCCACACGTCGTCCGCCTGCCCGCCCGCCGCAGCCAATAGCCGCCCGCAGACGCCGACCGACGCCGACGCCGCCTGTTGCCGCCCGCCCGCCCGCCCGCTGGCTGTCCGCCACAGCCCGACCATCATCGCCGCCCACCGGTCGCCGACGGTCATCGTCCGCCCGCCGCCCGTCGGTCGGCCACCCGCCGCCCGTCGATCGGCCACCCGCCGGCCGGCCGGCCTCCACCTGTCGCTGCCCGCCGACGTCGTCGTCCGCCCGCCGCCCGTTCGCCGCCGCCCGCGCATCGTCGGTCGCCGAACGCCGACAGTCGTCCACAAGCCGCCCGTCGGTCGGTCACCCGCCCGCCGTCGCTTTATAAATAATAACTAAAAATGGTGTTTTCAAAACATGTTTGAAAAAAAAACACCATGGCATGGTGTTTTTCTAAAAATACAACAAAAACAAACACATCGATTACCAAACACACCCTAAATTAATTACCCGTGTCATCTCCTATAACATAATTTTCGAAACTGGGAGTTATGATCATTTTTCTCATGACTTGATGGTTATTATGTATGCCATTTTTTGTAATATTAAATTCATGTGGAGTAAAGTCATTTTGATATCATAGCTTGTAATCATACTAAGTTTCTTCCGTTTGGGGCTCTTCTCTCTCGCATTTTCAAACATTTTGATGTTGATCTCACAAATGAACATTCTATCGTGCCGATTAATGAATTTTTTGATCGCACGAGTTTTACTAGGATGAGGCTCTTAGAACCTCCTCTAGTTCCTCAAGCTTCTATTCCTGAATCATCATCTCGTCCCTCTAGCTCTAGGACTCGTTCACGTCCTCCTTGTGCTTCAACTTTCAACCCTTCTAGTATTCCGACCACTCTAAATTATTTAGTTGACCGGATTGAGAGCATAGAGGATAGATTGGTTGATCGCATTGATAGCATTGAGAGTAGGCAAGAAGAAATGTTGAGGGTCCAACAATAATTGTTGAACATGTACATGCACCATTATCCAGAGCAAAGGTCTCCATCTCCGGATTCCGGGCCATCGCATTCTTGAAGACAAAATTCTCGATGATTTGGACTTTTGTTTTTAATTTTGAACTATGTGTTTGCCTTTTTAGTGTGCTTTTGAACTTATGTATTTGGTTGAGAACTCTTGTATTTTGGTTTGCTTGAAAACTATGTGTTTAACTTGTGGTTTGTTCTAAAACTATGTATTTCATCTTTTATTTAGTAGGTACTTGAGACTTTTGTAAACACTCTTATGGTGATATATATATATATATGTGTGCTCTTTTGGATCACCTTAAGTGTGATTTATGTTTAGTTTGTGTTCTTGCTCACACATTGTTGTGTATTGTGATTAGCATAGTGACATATATCTGTGTATGATTGCATTAAATATTTCAATTGATGTATGTTCTGTGGATAGGGGGAGTTTTTTCTCTATTTGTTTATATTCATCGTGCTTATATGTAAGGGGAGTTTACGCTCTCTTTCTTATTGTTTTCTCCATTTTGATGTTGACAAAGAGGGAGAAACAAGTGTGTTATGAATATTTCTAGTTTTTATTTGCTTACTATTGGTATCATGCATGAGAATTATAAATTGTATATTTATTTGGTATCATGCATGTTTTATATATTCTTTATGTAGATTGTTTGTCATCATCAAAAAGTGGGAGATTGTTAGGTCTCATGTTTATGTGCCCATTTCTACTCTGATTTTAATGATTAACAAACAATTCCTAATCTTGTTTTTTAGTATTTGTGTTTTCCTCCCACATACATTCAGGAAGGAGGTTGATTAGATTTGCGCCTTAACGTCGATATCTTGGGGGTTGGTGAAAATCAGAATGAAGCTTTATGCATTCAAATTTCAAATCAAGACTCACCATCGTGCTTCATCCCGCTACCAAGATCGAGCTTCATGAAGATCATTAGCTTGGTATAGTGTTTATTAGTTTTAGGTTTTTATTTTATGTGCTATGCTTAAAGCTCAAATCATACACATACACGTTTTATTTTATCGCTTTCAAGTTTAGCCATATAAATATGAAACTAATAGATATATTTATTACATACACACTAGTTCCTTATTTATCGTCTTCTTGGGAAAATAACGTGTTTCGGATTATAGACTAATGACACTGTTTTTACATCTTTTCAAAAGTCTATGAATCCATTTGAAAGTATCTCAA
>BQKN01064966.1:411228-426318 GCA_022839385.1 Asparagus kiusianus | reverse complement strand
AAGAGTTTAGAGGCTTCTTAGAAATGTAAGGTAAAGTTTAGCAGCTTGTCTGACTTTGAGTTCCTGAAAAGATTTGTAAAATAGTCTATCGCTCCACAAATATGAGATTAATAGTGTAAATACATATGTAGACATAAACACAGTCATATGTTGTCCTACAGTTTGAAATTCTAATGACGTATAACTTTTTATACAAATCTACTACCCAACTAAATACCTAGATTTTAAATAACTTTGCAACAATGTCTTTATTTTCTTAGAAGATTATGATTGATGATTGCATTTCGTGGTCAGTATCTCGTCATAAAATGTTTTTTTCCTCACAGTAAGAAGACAGCAAGGTGAGTTTTTGTTGTTCATGTGAAAATCATGACAACCCATTAAGACAATTCATAGTGTATATAAACATTATGATGCAAAGTATAAATGATGATGTCTACAAATATGTTGCTCAAGAACATGAAATCAACTTTAACATGTGTAGAAGATTTAAAAAGAAAAGATTGTATAAGAAATCAAACTTTTGTATGGAGTTCAAAAAATCCATTCACTCATAGCTATAACAGCCTATTTTCTAAAACTTTACTTATTTCATCCACCAATCATCTCTCCCTTATGTCAACCCATCTAATAAGTTTATAGCTACATGCATGATGTAAATCATCAGACAAGTCCACATCGTCCAACCTCCCAGTATAATCAATGTGCTTCCAAATGTCATCATCAATGACACAATCTAATAAGTTTTAACATCTCCTGTTTGGTGGTGGAGTAATGCTAGAATGACGATTATCTCACCTATCAATTATGACAATAGAGAAGTGTTAAGCGAAGTACGTCCACAATCTTCACCATCGATCCGGAGTTTCAAGTTCAAGGATTGCTCCTGCTTTTGGGAATTCATCACGTTTCATACTCAGAGTCATGTTCAAATATTTTGATTGAACAATTCTCAATAACAACCCATATTTTTCATACCCGAACATTTCTGTTTTATTTGAATAGCTTGCTAAGATGAAAAAGATACTGATCAACTGCTGTCATGCTCAAACCAAATACTCCAATTTTCTCCTTTTACATAACAAGCTCACCATGTTTTCCCACCCATATCACTTTAGGGAGGTGTCATAATAAGTAAACCATGGATTCATTAGAGAAATAGAAGCAACAATAAATTAATATTTTGGTAACTAAATCTTGTGCCTATACTTCTACTCTATAAATCTAGTAATCGGTATTTACATATAAGATCACAACATAAGACCTTAATTTGCATGGATCAAGCATTATATCAATGAAAAACTTACTACAAGTCCAATTTTGCGCAACATTTCCAAATGGCTTTAAGAAATGACACAAAAGTATAAGTACCCACATCCTCAAACTTCACCAAGTTAAATAAAAACCCCTTTATAACACAGTTTCATCCCTTAAACTAAATTCACTCGCGCAATTATTTCTATCATTTTTCAGGCTTACCAATCACACCCCAATACTGGAAATTACTTGGTCTGCCACCTTTTCAGCTGATATGCACAAATTCATAGATTGCATATTATCCTTACAACTTATACTTCCTTTCATAAGAAATTCACGAAACTCGGCAATAAAAACAACAAAGAAGAAACACCCATCAAGAGATCTCACCAATAAACAAAATTTTTAAAGAAAATACGAGGAACCCAGCTCACCCTTTGATCCGCCGATCTGAAAACAAACGTTCAAGGCTTTAGAATTGGAGTCTTGAAAAATGGGAAAGTGAACGGCAGAAGAAATCTCAATCTGAGACTTTTTATGGGTTATAAAAGAGGAGAAAGAAGAGAGATTGGAATTTTTTTTTTAGATCATTTGTGGGACTAATTAGTTTGCGGGACCCACAATGGTCCCAATGTTTGGGGAAACATTCAAGGGCTTGGGAACCCAAAAATTCAAATCCGATGGGCTTTCGGAGCTGTCACCCATTATTTTTTCTATAATTAACGATGATGATAACCCATGTGATATACGTAAATTATCTGCCTAAAGTTATTGATTATTTTATCTAATTATTAGACCTTAATGACTGACTATTCGTTAGATTATTACCACATAATTGAATTACTAATGAACCCACCGTAGGCTTGAATATATGTAGTGGTAAAAAAAAAAACTCTTGTCACATACATCTTAAAGTTTAGAGACTATAGCCCAAAACTAAAACTATGATGTTATACATACAACTCAAAAGAATGCGATTGTGCAATTGTATATGTAATATACTCTAGTTTATACACCTTAATTTTTTTTTAAATTTTAATAAAGTTTTCAATTAAATATAAATAAATATTTCTATGCGATTTAATAAATAAGTTTCATGCTAAAAGCGTATTAGAGTATGTAATTGAAAACGAAATTTATAAATGTAAATATTATCTAGACATACTTCTTATCGTACACTGCTTTTATTCAACAATCAATTTCTGAGATTTGTATATCTCAAATAAATATAGCGTCAATAATTTTTTAATATATTAATAGGTCTTACAAAAAAAGCTTATAACTACTTTTCTAAATGATTTTAGCTTGGTCATGAAAAAGCCAATTCTCAAGTACTTTTATTCGAGTTAAAAACATCCTCAGATATCAATACAAAATCCTACGGTTACGTTTCTACTTTTGCACAGAATACAGTGCGAGTATACTAACCAAGCCAGCTGGCCATGTGATGGTCTGTTTATGATAGTACATTTTGATTATTTAGCATTTCATTCGCGGGAAATTATTGAATGAAGCCTCGGGGTTAATTTAATTTTTTTTAGAGTAATAGCAACAATAATGCAAGATGTCCACAAGCGTGCGTGGAAAGTCCCTGCAGATTCTGTGCAACACACGTGCCCCACTTTTGTAATTGGATCCGTGGAAAGAGAGAAGTGGGGCTTTAAAGTTGATGGCGGTGTTATGTAACTGGTCAATTAAATGTTTTCTTTTGGATAAAAAAAAAGATAACTAAGTCTATGAATGTTGCTTAGTAGTTAAGTGCATTGTGCTTATAGTACCGAAGAGGCTTAGTATCTGAAGACTTCTTTTTCTTTTTCTACCCCCACTTCTTTTCTGAAAGTGAAAGGTTCTCTTTCTTTGTTTGTATATATATTCACACATCTTTTACCATTTTTGTTACAGTGATTGAGTCACTGAGGCATTACTATGATAGCAAGTGTCCCCAATTAAACTTTATTTGAGGCCTTAATTTGGATCCTCTCCATACAAAAATGTAGCAGAATAGAGATTATTACTTTTTATTATAACCATTGATAGTTTAATGGGTGATTGAGATTAATTCTAAAGTTTAATTTGATAAGAGAGAAGTGGAGAGAGGGAAGAGGAGAGACAAAACTACAAATCATGTTTGGGAAGGAGTTAGAGTGGGAGTTGAGGTGACATGAAGTTGGGTGAGATGAGAGGTGTTGGAGTAGATGGTAGAAGATTGGTAGAAAACCAAGGGAATTTTATATTTTATCTTTCTTTCGTTGAAATTTGGTGGAGCTAATGTGCGTCATTAGATGTGCTACTTAAAGTGTTATTTTGGTACTCCTATGTAAGGATCCCAAGCACGATCTGCTTCTAGGAACAGCAGAGGTAGCACTCCGAAATGCACCAACCAGGAGCGCTTTGTGTAAACAGACTTTGCAACTGGTTATGCCAAACTTTGCTTTGGACTATGCAAAGAGCTCTGTAGGCTATGTAGAGAACTCCTTGAATTTGTTGATATACAGAGCTAAATAATATTTAAAGTTATTAAACCTTTTCAATTATTATCCCATCAAATTGCTACAACTATGATGCCAATTTAATTGATCTAGATTAAAATTATTAACTCATTTAAGTTTGAAAGCCCAAAGATCGTATTCTACCTCAAGGCCAGCTCTGGGTTAGACAATAACATCCATTGCAACTCATCCCGGTAATCACAATCTACGGCCTATGGCCAAAACTGCCCAAACCAATGGTTCGGCTGAATGTTATAGAAGATTATTTAAGAATTTCTTGAAAATTTCACCTATAATAAGAAATAAATCTAACAAACTCCAACAAGTTTCAAACTTCACCATTGGGCATTTTTAGTTTCATGTGCATAGTGAACATATTGCTAGGACTTGAATCTCACCTAGATCAATTGAAGAGTAGTTAAGTATATGGTGAACTAAGCCTTGAACTAATACTTCACGTACTCGTCAATGATCACGTATAAACTCGTACCAAGTTTATATCCATAGTAGCCAAGCTTTAAACTACGGTTTCACTTCCGTTCCTATTTTATAGCAAAATAATGGTCACATGCTTTATACTACTTTCTACAAGGCTCTAGGATCACCCTAGTAGATTTCATAGAAGTCGGCCTAAACTTCACCTTGTATGGGTAAATGCTTAACTTATGCGTCCACTGGCACCCTACTATTTTGGATTTATTAAAGCTTTTCATAGCCAACCCGTGACAAGTGTGTATCCATAGTAGCCTATGTTGGCCTTCTTGTTTTGATGATGATTTAATAAATAATTTACATCTAATGTTGTTTGTCTAGTGTTTGTGTATTTATATGTAGACAAACAACGTGTTGGAGGATGGATGGAATTATGCTTACACGATCATATCCAATGGAGGTTGAAAGAATTGTGGAGTGAAGCCTATACAATTCAAGTTGAAGATCCAAGTTCAAGCTTCATCCGCAATGTGTACCAAGTCAAGCTTATTGAAGATCAAGATCAAGCTTGGGTAACATTAGTTTAGGTTTATATTATGTGTGTTGGTACTTTAAGCTCAATCATATATACATACACATTATATTGGTTTCCTTGTATATATATAGTTATATATATATACAACACAAGCTTTATTTTTATATATATATACATAGTTATATATATATACACAATTTAGTTTTGGTATATATAGGTATATGTATACATACATGTTTTTGTTTCCAAGTTTATATAAATATGAAATTACATCTTTCATATTTATTGTTTTGGTTTTTCAAGTTTAAATATGAAACAATTGAATATAATTGGAAAATATATTTTTATTTCATGTTTATATGCTTACATATGATTTCACTCCGACTTAACCCATGGGAGATGCATACGCCTTCCTGTGGTGGTAACTTGGCAGAGGGCAGGGGAAACCATTAACCGGGGAAGCTCTGATCTAGCTCTCGAGCCAAAAATGGATTGGTTGACGTGTGAACTCTTAGGATCAATATCCGAACGGAACGGATTCGAACTTCTCCTAGAATAGTTTCCGGTGCGAAATGAAATTCAATGAGTAATTCAAAGGAGAAAAATCTTTGATAGGATTCATCTTGTAAGGCGAAAGTCAAGCAGAAATGATGGGAAAAAAAAGAGAACACTCCATTCCTAGCCCTTTCATTCTTTTTTCAATTTTTTATTGCCATGCCAGTTCACTCTTTTGATTTGACAAATGAAATATCATCTCTTTTTTATTTAGTTCAATGAAATCATGTTTATTGTTTTGAAAGTTTGCAAAACAAGTATTTTTGTGAAAATATTATTTTCTTGGTTTATAGACTTAACAATAATCATATACATCTTTTATTAAGTCTACAAAATCATTTTGTAAAATTTCAAAACATGGCTTAGTCAAAATATCAAAATTCATATGTTTACATTTTCATGTTTTGAACTATTTTGCAAAATGATGATATTTTACATTTAGGAAGTCCTTTTTGAAAACCAGTTTTTGTAGCATGCTTATTATCATGTCTACAATCATTTTCCAAAGTTATACATTTTTCTAAATTTATTTGATATTTTTAAACCCAGTTTAAAGTTGAGTTTTTCTGTGCACTTCAGGTCTGTGTATGTTTAGTCGACTCATTAGTCGACACATGAGTCGACTCATAAGTCGACTCACGAAGTGCAGTGCAGTTATGATTTTTCTTCTACTGAGTCGACTCATATAAGCCGACTCATTAGTCAACTCATAAGTCGACTTATGAAAGAGCCGTTGCACAGTAATGGCTAGTTTCCAGCAGTGTTTTCTAGGGGCTTTTTTCTCTTTTCAGTTGGGTTTTGGCTGAGGTTTTAGGTGGCTATATATACCCCCTTGCTCTCATCCTTCACATGTAACCAAGAGAATGTTTTAAGAAAGTTTAACAAGGGTTTAAAATTTGTTTAAGTTTGTTTAAAGGTGTTTAAGCCTTGTTTAAGAGTTTCATTTGTGAAGATAATTTTACAAGAGCTTGAGGAGATCATCTATTGGAGTTTGAGCAATCAACTATTCTCCCTCCATCTCTTGTCATCTATTGAGAAGTTTTCTAAACTCTTTTCTAGCTTTATATTTATTTGTTTGATTATCATCTTATTAAAGCTAGTTTTATATTGAGTTTAGATTTGATTAATCTCATTGTTACACACACCCACTTGAGCTTATTGTATTTGCATTCATAATATATTTGGGGTTGTGAGAGATAGTAACATTGAGTTGAGCCTAATTGAGTTCTCACCTTGTTTAGAGAACAATCATTTGTTGTGCTTAATTTGTGAAGTTCACTTTGTAATACACTTGTACACCGAGCGGATGTGTGGTGAGGACGGAGTTGATACCAAGAGGAGTGGCGTCGGTGGCCTAGTGAGAGGTGATAATTCTGAGCACTTGTGGGAGTCGATACGCGAGGACCAACACTTGAGGTTGTAGTTGTGTATGTACATTATGAGGATTTGTGAGAGTTGTCGGTTGACTTAATAACCGAGTGTGTAGAGTTTTCGGTTAGCTAGAAAACCGAGTGTGTAGAGAAGTTCCGGCTTTCAAACTAGGTTGTGTAGTGGATTCTCCCCGGGAGTGGGGAGCGGAGACATAGGACGGAAGGTCCGAACTCCGTGATCATTTCTTTGTGTTTGAGTTTGGTATTGGCACATTTATTCTTGCATACTGTTATATCGCCTTTGTTACATGTTAATATTGTTTACCCTTGTTTATATTATATATCCTTGCACATACATCATATAGTATATCTCATTGTTAGGATATATCACCTTTGTTCATATTGCATATTCTTGCTCATAAGTAATTGTATATCATCTTGCAAGAACATATTTGTTAATAAGTTTTAAATTAGCATGCAATCGGATTAGATTAGTATAAACCCTATTCACCCCCCTCTAGAGTTCTTTCATAGCGACTCTAGGGCCTAACAATTGGTATCAGAGCTTGGTGCTCTTTGATTTAAGGACTAATCGCTTTGAGTTAAAGATCCAAGTTATCTTATTTTTGTGCTAATCTAGTTTTGTAATTTTATTGTTATCTTGCTTATATATATATATATATATATATTATGGATATGCACGGTGCACCTAGTTTAGGTTATGCCATCAATATTGCTCCTAGATTAGATAATTTTCCCTATGCACAATGGTGTGTTAGATTTAAACTTTTTGTTCGATCTAGACACTTCGATTTATGGGAAATTATAGATGATGCTTATATTGTGCCCACTTCGGAGAAATCCAAGTGTAATAAAAATGATCATCGTATTCGATTCATCTATGTCTAACAAGCTTGATTCTTTTGATAGTGCTTACACATTATGGAAACTTATAGAAGCACATCAAGGGAATTTGGAGGCGATCCGACAAGCTTTGAAGGATTCCGCTTCTAGTTCATGTGGAGCTTTATTTTCATGCACACGGCCACTAGGCGATAGCCCTAGTGTGGTAAGCGAGTCCGAATCCGAATATGATTTATCTTTTGATGAACTCGCCTGTGCTAGTAAAAAATTATTGCATGCATATAACAAATTGCATAAAAATTTTATTGATTTACAAAGCAAGCATGAAGTTTTAAAATCCGATCATGAGAAGTTAGCTTCCAAATTTGATATCATTTTTCAAGAGAATGATGCTCTTAAAGTAAACAATGATATGTTAAATTTGGAAAATAATAATTTAAAATTAGATATTGCTAACTTGACTCATGACAAAAATAATACCATGTTAGAAGTTGAGAACATAAAAAATAATACTGCTTCTTTTATAAATGACTATTTATGTTCTACTTCTAATAAAAATGCATATGTGTCTAAAAATGAAGAATTGAATCTTGTGAATAAACGCATTTCATCTTTAGATTCAATTTTGAAAACATGCATTAATAATCATAAGAGGCTTATAGGTATGTGTGTCAAGTCTAAGTCATCATCCACTCATTATGCACACGTATATAACAAAGTTTACAAATGCTCTATTTGCGGCCGAAAATGTCATTTATCTAAATTTTGCTATGATGCACACAAACATAAAAATGCTAATGCTCCTTGTGCATCTCATGTAGCTTCATCATCTTGTACACTTACATATTCACATGCTCATTCTCACATTGTTCATCATAAGCATGCTCATGTGTATAGATGTGATCATTGTGATTTTTTTGGTCATTTGGTCGAATATTGTTTTGATTTAAAAAATAAATCTCATTTGCCAAATGTTTCTAGTAGACCACATGTTTTTAAATGTGATGTTTGTGGCAGGCTTGGACATCTTGCTAAAATTTGTTATGATATGCAAAAAGCTTCTAATTTGCAATATGTTCCAAATAGACTATTGTTTAAGAATATTTCTTATTTGCAAAATGAATTTAAAAGACAATCTTTATTTGCAAATGATTCCTGTGCATGAGCATATGGTCCACAAAAACAAATGAGCCTCTTTCATTGCATAAATTGCAATCGGAAGGGTCATTTGAGCAATTATTATTATGACCGGGTTAGTGCACCAAATGTATCCAAACGGGTTTATAACTCTAGGGTTTTGAGCTTTAATGATAGGGGTCATGTCCCTAAACAAATCGGCACCAAGAATACTTAGGTGCTAAAATAATTTTTAAGCCAAGAATTTTAGTACTTTTATTTTTCTTTTTCTTAGTTTCGAAAAATATATTTTAAATTTTTATGAAAACAATTCCTTTTATTGGTCAAATTCTTTTGTTTTCATGATTTTTGGTTTTGTTTTAATGAGAGGTTTGTATTTATATAACCCTCCGGGTTTATTGGGTGTTTATTCCCAAATCATGTTTATCGGATGCTAGAATGATTATATGGGTTGGAACAAGCTTAAGAGCTTGATATATTATTGCCTCTCTTGAAATTCTTTTATCAAAGATTTTGTTTTGATTTGTTGCTTTGAATTCATTATATTTCACTTATATGATGATATTTATATGTTTGTGCTCATGGATCATCTATTCGTGCCTTATAATGTATTCTATGAGTGGTTTGATCAAGTTCTACAAAAAAAAAATTCTTTATTGATCAAACATTGTTCTTGTACTTAAATCTTGATTTATGATTTTATTTGGTTAATTTGTTTTCATTTGAAAACTTTTTGCATAATTCTCATGTTCCTCTTCTTTTGATTTCATAAATCTATACACTATGTTTTTATAGTTGTGTAATAAGACACTTATTTCATAAGTAATACATCTTTATGTGTTCTCTTTGTCTTTTTGTATGTGAGTGATATTTAGCATATTCATCTATGCTTGCTCACATATGTGTGCCTTGATCATTTTTGCATATATTCCATAAGTCATTTTGATAGGGGGAGCTATTCTCTATACTTGTTTTATACTCACTCATGCATATTGATAGGGGGAGCTTTCGCTCTCTTCATCTTGTTGTTTTTCCCTTTTTGATGTTGTCAAAGGGCGAGAAATATTGTGAGTATACATTTCCTTGTTTATATGCATGTGAATTATAATTTATATATTCATTTTCATTCATGCATATATCTTTTTTTTAAATTGTTTGTCATCATCAAAAAGGGGGAGATTGTTGGCCTTCTTGTTTTGATGATGATTTAACAAATAATTTATATCTAATGTTGTTTGTCTAGTATTTGTGTATTTCTATTTATTGTAGACAAACAACGTGTTAGAGGATAGATAGAATTATGTCTACACGATCATATCCAATAGAGGTTGGAGGAATTGTTGAGTGAAGCCTATACAATTCAAGTTAAAGATCCAAGTTTAAGCTTCATCCGCAATGTGTACCAAGTCAAGCTTATTGAAGATCAAGATCAAGCTTGGGTAATATTAGTTTAGGTTTATATTATATGTGTTGGTACTTTAAGCTCAATCATATATACACACACATTATATTGGTTTCCTTGTATATATATAGTTATATATATATACAACACAAGCTTTGTTTATATATATATATATATATATATATATATACACAAAATCAAAAAAAAAAACAAACTACATCTTTCATATACACACACACACACACACACACACACACACACACACAATTTAGTTTTGATATATATAGGTATATGTATACATACATGTTTTTGTGTCCAAGTTTATATAAATATGAAATTACATCTTTCATAGTTATTGTTTTGGTTTTTCAAGTTTAAATATGAAACAATTGAATATAATTGAAAAATACATTTTTGTTTCATGTTTATATGCTTACATATGATTTTATCAATATTAATTTTATTTAGTTCAATAAAATCATGTTAATTATTTTGAAAGTTTGCAAAACAAGTATTTTTATAAAAATATTATTTTCTTGGTTTATAGACTTAACAATAATCATATACATCTTTTATTAAGTCTACAAAATCATTTTGTAAAGTTTCAAAACATGGCTTAGCCAAAATGTCAAAATTCATATGTTTACATTTTCATGTTTTGGACTATTTTGCAAAATGATAATATTTTACATTTGGGAAGTTCTTTTTGAAAACTAGTTTTTGTAGCATGCTTATTATCATGTCTACAATCATTTTCCAAAGTTATATATTTTTCTGAATTTATTTGATATTTTTAAACCCAGTTTAAAGTTGAGTTTTTATGTGCACTTCAGGTCTGTGCATGTTTAGTCGACTCATGAAGTGCAACGCAGTTATGATTTTTTTTCTGCTGAGTCGACTCATATAAGCCGACTCATTAGTCGACTCACAAGTCGACTTATGAAAGAGCCGATGCACAGTAATGGCTAGTTTCCAGTAGTGTTTTCTGGAGGTTTTTTTTGTCTTTTTAGTTGGGTTTTGGTTGAGGTTTTGGGTGGCTATATATACCCCCTTGCTCTCATCCTTCACATGTAACCAAGAGAATGTTTTAAGAAAGTTTAACAAGGGTTTAAAGTTTGTTTAAGTTTGTTTAAAGGTGTTTAAGCCTTATTTAAGAGTTTCGTTTGTGAAGATAATTTCACAAGGGCTTGAGGTGATCATCAATTGGAGTTTGAGCAATCAACTATTCTCCCTCCATCTCTTGTCATCTATTGAGAAGTTTTCTAAACTCTTTTCTAGCTTTATATTTATTTGTTTGATTATCATCTTATTAAAGCTAGTTTTATATTAAGTTTAGATTTGATTAATCTCATTGTTACACACACCCACTTGAGCTTATTATATTTGCATTCATAATATATTTGGGGTTGTGAGAGATAGTAACATTGAGTTGAGCCTAATTGAGTTCTCACCTTGTTTAGAGAACAATCATTTGTTGTGCTTAATTTGTGAAGTTCACTTTGTAATACACTTGTACACCGAGCGGATGTGTGGTGAGGACGGAGTCGATACCAAGAGGAGTGGCGTCGGTGGCCTAGTGAGAGGTGATAATTCTGAGCACTTGTGGGAGTCGATACGCGAGGACCAACACTTGAGGTTGTAGCTTGTGTATGTACATTGTGAGGATTTGTGAGAGTTATTGGTTGACTTGGTAACCGAGTGTGTAGAGTTTTCAGTTAGCTAGAAAACCGAGTGTGTAGAGAAGTTCCGACTTTCAAACCGGGTTGTGTAGTGGATTCTCCCTGGGAGTGGGGAGCGGAGACGTAGGACGGAAGGTCCGAACTTCATGATCATTTCCTTGTGTTTGAGTTTGGTATTGGCGCATTTATTCTTGCATACTGTTATATCACCTTTGTTACATGTTAATTTTGTTTATCCTTGTTTATATTATATATCCTTGCACATACATCATATAGTATATCTCATTGCTAGAATATATCACCTTTGTTCATATTGCATATTCTTGCTCATAAGTAATTGTATATCATCTTGCAAGAACATATTTGTTAATAAATTTTAAATTGGCATACAATCGGATTAGATTAGCATAAACCCTATTCACCCTCTCCCCTCTAGGGTTCTTTCATAGCGACTCTAGGGCCTAACAGCCTATGCTTTGAACTATGGTACCAGTTTCCCTTCTTAATTTGTAGAATGACCTTATGCTTTGTCTAAATTTCTGCAAACGCTCTAGGATCTACTTAGTAGAGTCCATAGGAATCGGCCAAACCTCTACCTTGCATATGTAAATTCTCAAGGTGTGCTCCTATCAGCATCTGGCACCCATCACCCAAAGTACTTTGGATTCATTAAGGTTCTATATGGCCAACCTTTCACATGATAGGATTATTTTGCACATTAATGACTCTGTGCTATTATCTCTATTTTTGCAATGACACTGCAATCTATCTAGTAGATTCCATAGGAGTCAGCCACAACTCCACCTTGCATAGGTAAATCTTCAAGGTGTGCTCCTATTAGCACCCGTCACCCATAAGTGCTTTGGATTTGTTAAGGTTTAGAAAGCCAACCTATCATATGATAGGAAAATGTATCAAACTCAAAGTGCATCACAACCAGTCTAATATATTTTTGAACCAAGAATATTACTTATAGTGGCTAGGCTTTGAACTAATAATTTGATTCATGATAAATAAATAGACTTTCATTACATTAGCATCAAACCCATTACGACAGATGTCTTTTGAACCAACTCTCATTTTAGACATTTAGTCAAGGGATCTACAATATTATTGGAAGATCAGATGTTAATCGTTGAGATGACTCCATAGCCTATCAGCTCACTTAGATAACTCTGCTTCAGACGATAGTCCATTTTTTCCTATTGAGCAAAGATTAGTTGCAACATCCCTCATTGCTTGATTGTCACGGTAAATAGTGATTGCTGCCCCTATCAAATCTTCCAATGGAAGATCTATTAGAACATTGTTGAGCCATTCAACCTTATCTCTTGTAGAGGCCAATGCATAGAACTCAAACTCTATAGATGACTGTGCATGCAATCACTATCTACCTCTTGGATTTCTATGAGATAGTAGCACATCCCAGGGTGAAAATGAATCCTCCATTAATCTGCACACATTTGGCTCCGAGCACTAACTAGCATCTGAGAAGCCTTCAAGCACCGCAGGATATCTTGAATAAAATAGGCCCAGCTTTAGAGTACCCTTCAAATATCGCATCAGTCTCTCAGTCACATCCCAAAGTGCTTTCCCCGGATTACTTATGAATCTACTAAGTGTTCAAACTGCAAAAGTAATATCATATATTGTACAAAGGTCATTCATGTTGAATTGCATCAAGATGAAGAAGTTACTGTTAGCCTCATGGTTATTGTCACGCCCCGCTTCCCAAAATACCCGAGAATTGGAACATGAACAAACCCACGACGTATTAGATTAAGGAGAATAAATAAAAATAAACATTTCTCCTCAACCTAATACGCTAAGCGTCTAGAAATAAATATAATGCGAAGTCACATGTTCCCGATCACAGTTAGCAGGAATATAATGAACAACACAAAATAAAATAATACATATCACAATTGAATATCATCGAGACATAATATTCGGGTCAAGCATGCCCTTATACATAACTGAACAAATAAATACTGAATAAATGTAAAATACATCGTTCAACTATAATAGAAAGGAAAATACTACAAGAACAACTAAGATCATCAACTAAGAAGAGATAACTGCGGTCTATTCTTCAACTCTATCTACAAGGCACTCATGCTGAGAATCCCTTGGCTCCTGGTGATCTCCCAGCTAGACATGTTCTTCCTCTAAGTCTGACGTACACCAGAGAAAATAGGTGTACGTCAACGTACATGGCACACGACAAGACCCCACAAAACAAATGGAACGAACAAAAACCCAAGTGGAAAATGATACGATAACAGAAATGACAAAAGAACGTGCAACTGGAAAATTGACAAAATCAACATGCAAATTCACTACTAAAACATGATAATCATACGAATCCATAAATCAATCGGGTAACGAAGTCATGCAGCTAGCAATCAGAATAATCATCCAAGTAAACAAGGTCGTACAACTAGATAAAATTAATACTTAAAAATCTATAACAAGAAATATAGTACGTCGAGAGAAATAATCCAAACAATGAAACCCTCATGTATATACCATATGTCTTGAATTGTAGATAATTAAATATTAACCCCGATCTATGTATGAAAAGAAAATATAACTGACCTTCATCTCACAGGAATTCATATACATCCAAGTGACGAAATCATACTACTAGCTAGCCTATCACAACTCACTGGTCCACATCTCAACAAAACTAACAAAGTCCACCATAAAACACGCAAGCATATTATTCTTGTTTTACATGTTATTTGAATTGGGAAAGAATATTTTTATGTATATAATCGGGTCTCCGTAAACCTGTCCGGGGGCTACCTTCAAGTCAAGTATTGGCCTTCTAGCCTATATATATAACACTCACGATATCACGATAATAGGAAAGCGTGGTACCCATTTATATACATGTTATATTCTCCGTCTAATTCCCCTTTATGACCTCACGTTGTCAAATTAATCTAAATGACCATACATGAAATATTGTGCACTAGCCACAGAATTACCGTGGAACGACTTCTGTAAAATTATGAAAATAACCATAACCCAAAACACGTCCGATCAAGAGTGCATCATCTAGTCAATGCTATAATAGTAATAGAGTCAAGGAAACCTCATACCGATATCAAGGGAACTTGGGACTTCTCACATCGGGATATCGATGTCGGGTGAGTATAAGCATGCTTTTGTAGGCGTATAAAATTGCCTATAGGTCCCACAATACAGCTCGACGACGCCAATTCAACAAACGGACCATCGAGCGACGTATCCAAGCACGACCGTTATCCCGCCGACGCCGAAGCCAAGCCATACGCAACGGAGCAGGTTAACGAGGCGACGAAGCCAACAAATCGCACCCAAGCAGTGGAATGCATCCACTCGC
>BQKN01064966.1:377445-401228 GCA_022839385.1 Asparagus kiusianus | reverse complement strand
GAAAAATTTAAATAAATATATGAAAATTATCTACACATTAAAACGTATTAGTTATAGTATTACAACTGATAATACGCAACAATAGAAATAATACAAAAAATTATACAATTAAACAAGAATAATTAAATAAAAAATATAATTTCTTATATTTAAAATCAAATAATTATGGAATAATTATCCAACGCGATAAAACATACCAGTTATTCTAATACGACAAAAAACATGCAATAGTAGAAATAATACAATAAATTATACAAATTAATATGAAATAATAATACAACATATTATACAAAAATATACATAATAATAATAATTATAATAATAATACCACGTATTATTCAAAATGATACGTAATGGTATCGGTAACACAATGGATAAATTCTAGAAATTTTTTACTGCACTAAATAAATTTATAAATATTTAAATCATTTAAATAAATATAAAACTTAGACTTTAAATTATAAAAAACTATAAAAATTTGAGAAAAATATAAATACTCTTTTAAAAATCATAATTAAATATTTTAAAATACTAAAAAATTATTTTAACTAGTATCAAAATTCATGGTCCTTATAGTTATGAGTCTACTCCCCAATCTTGTTTTGATGATTACAAACAATTCCTAACATTGTGCGTCGAGTGCTTACATTTGTTTTGTTAGGTAATCTACACAAATATCATAGTCGGAGGTTGGATAGATTGAGCCTAAATGATCACATCAAATAGAGGTTGGTGGAATATCGGTATGAAGCCATTTGCAGTTCAAGTCAAATATCCAAGATCAAGCTTCATCTACAACCAAGTCGAGCTTATTGAAGACCAATTGTTTGGGTATAATTAGTTTAGGTTTTATACTTGTGTGTAGATACTTTAAAACTCAATATCACACACACACACACACACACACACATTTTATGAGTTTATCCATTTTGTATTTTATCCACAAACAAAGTTTTTATAAACAAATAAATTTATGTTTATATACATATAGATTTGTTTGTAAAACTTTGTTTGTAGATAAAACCCAAAACGGATAAACTCATAAAATATGTGTGTGTGTGTGTGTGTGTGTGTGTGTGTGTGTGTGTGTGTAATATTAAGCTTTAAAGTATCTACACACAAGTATAAAACCTAAATTAATTATACCCAAGCAATTGGTCTTCAATAAGCTCGACTTGGTTGCGGATGAAGCTTGATCTTGGATATTTGACTTAAATTGCAAATGACTTCATATCGATATTTCGCCAACCTCCATTTGATGTGATCGTTTAGGCTCAATCCATCCAACCTTCGACTATGATATTTGTGTAGATTACCTAACAAAACAAATGCAAGCACTCGACGCACAATGTTAGAAATTGTTTGTAATCATCAAAATAAGATTAGGGAGTAGACTCATAACCATGAGGCTAACAATCTCACCCTTTTTGATGACGTTGGGTGTAAAAATTGACTTCCCATTTGAGGGGTCGTTTGTATTTATAAGAATGTCTTATTACAAACTAATGATTAATGTTTATAACAGAGGAGAAAGGAATGACCCTTCTTGTTTAATGTGGGCTCTTTGGCAGCGGTTGGACACCTCCCTCGGTGCTCATGCCGAGTTTGCTTTCCTTGGATGATCCAATCGAAGTTACGGTTAGAGTTCGAATGCCCAAGCTTGATGAGTATCAAGGCCGAAGCACCAAGAATGCTACGATTCAAGAGTTTACAGAGCCAATGAGTCAAGAGTCTCTAAATCTGAGAGTTTAGATTGAGACTTTAAAATACCAAGGGGGCTGTCCCAAAGAAGGTCCAGCTAGCCACATAAAAGGTCAAGTTGTAACAAAGGCCAAGACCCTTTATCATGTAGCCATCAATGGCCATTTATAGAGAAAAAGTGGTGAGCAACCACTTCCTCAGAACGTGAGGGAATGGATGTGACCATTCCCTTAAATTATGGGACATGACCCTTTCCATGCTAGGTACGGTTAATCCCTTATATCATGAGAATTGACCACTCCCTTACTAGGTATGGTCTATCTCTTAAATCAAGGGAAGTGACTGCACTCATGCCTTAAGTGGACGGATGACAGGCTAGGCGAGCTGGCGACCCTACAGGTGGGTTAGTGACCCTACAGGCAGGCTGACGACTTTATAGGCGAACCAAGGGTCTACAGGAGAGCTTGGTCTGAATCAGATGAGCTTGGCCTGAATCAGGCAAGCTCAATAGGTGAGGATGTGCATGCAAACTTGCCTTCGGGTGATCCTGGATCATGCAGGCAAGCTTCAAGCTATCAGGCGAGCTGTGCAGGTGGGGCTGTGCAGGCGAGTTCCAGAACATGCCATGAAGAACATATCATAACTTTCAAATCGTAAGTCAGAATTTGATGAATTATATATAAAAATCACCTATCTTGACGAGACAGAGTCGACCAAACCGATCCAAAGGGTTCGGTTTGCCTCTGTTCTTTTCGCTAAATTCCTTCTGGTTTGAGAGATATCAGCGTTTCCCCTTTTTTGCTATTTCAGACGAGGTTTTATCAGTCTTGTTCTCAACTTCTCTGATAGGGATTAAAGAATTTCTTTTACCTACAGACCCCCCTCCAAAAATTTTAGACCTGAATCAGGTTGCATGGGGTCTAGAACACTTTGGATATGAAGACCTGCAAAGTGATCACTGCTCAGACGGAGTAAGAAACCTTCCAACGAGCTCAGTGAAACTGACCTCTTCACTCGTAGCTGATGATCACCATCTAGGATTTTGAGTAAACCCTCAGCTATTAATGGACTTGATTTGTCTTTACCAACTACCGTTTGAGTTGGACTAGCCATGCTCTTGTCCTTAGCATGGTAAGTTATCGAGGAGTTTCTCTTAGGCTCAATGCTAAGATTTCTCCTCTATCCTTAGCTATTTGAGGTGTTTGGATTAAGAGTGTAGGGAGCAGTTTAACCTCGTATATCAATCGGAGGGTAGGAGCCGTTTAGCTTCGTGCACCAGTTAGAGGATAGGAAGTAGTTTCACCTTGTGCATCGGTTGGAGGATAGGAAGCAGTTTCACCTCGTGCACCGGTTGGAGGAAAAGAGCAACAATTTATACTCGTATACCTATCAGAGTAAAGGGACAGTTTCATCTCATGTACTGGTTGGAAGAAATGGAGCAGTTTCATCTCATGCACCGGTTGGAAGAAAGGGAGTAGTTTAGCCTTGTGCATCGGTTGGAGGAAAGTAGCAGTAGTTTAAACTCATATACTTATCATAGTTAAGGGGCAGTTTTACCTCGTGCACCGGTTGGAGGAAAGGGAGTAGTTTAGCCTCATGCACCGATTGGAGGAAAGGAGCAGTTTCACCTCATGCACCGGTTGGAGGAAATGAGTAGTTTTACCTCGTGCACCGGTTGGAGGAAAGGGAGCAGTTTAGCCTTATGCACCGGTTGGAGGAAAAGAGCAGTTTCACCTCGTACACCGGTTGGAGGAAAGGGGCAGTTTCACCTCGTACACCGGTTGGAGGAAAGGGGCAGTTTCACCTCGTGCACCGGTTGAAGGAAAGGGAGCATTTTAGCCTTGTGCACCGGTTAGAGGAAAGGGAGAAGTTTAGCCTCATGCACTGGTTGGAGGAAAAGAGCATTTTTACCTCGTGCACCGGTTGGAGGAAGGGGGTAGTTTCACCTCGTGCACCAGTTGGAGGAAAAGAGCAGTTTTACCTCATGTACCGGTTGGAGGAAGGGGGGTAGTTTCACCTCGTGTACCAGTTGAAGGTTGTTGGGTTATCCTTAAAAATATTCTCCAGGAACTTCCCATTAAAGATAAGAAACAGTTTAGCATCGTATACCAGTTGGAGGTTGCCGGGTTATCCTTAAGAATATTCTCCAGGAACATCTTGTCAAAGGTAAGGAACAGTTTAGCCTCGTATACCAGTTGGAGGTTTTCAGGTTATCCTTAAGAATATTCTCCAGGAACTTCCCATCAAAGGTAAGGAACAGTTTAGCCTCGTATACCAGTTAGAGGTTACCGGGTTATCCTTAAGAATATTCTCTAGGAACATCCCATCAAAGGTAGGGAACAATTTAGCCTTATACACCAGTTAGAGGTTGTCGGGTTATCCTTAAGAATATTCTCCAGGAACTTCCCGTCAAAGGTAAGGAACAATTTAGTCTCATACACCAGTTGGAGGTTTGGGAAATAATTTATACTTGTATACCCGTTGGAGTAAGCCAGGTTATCCTTAAGAATATTATGTGTAATATCCTTCAAGAACTTCCCGTCGAAGGTAGGGAACAATTCATACTCGTATACCCATTAGAGTCGGAGGATGAAATCTTGTGCTGACATGTTGCCCATTCTACTACGAATAGGTATGAAGTTACTATCGGATGTAGGTCTTCCGACGATTGACGCATTTAAGCATCACCGATCATCTTTGGCCAATAGTAGCTAAGTCTTCGCAGTCGGCCCTATAGTTTGGATCCGAGTTGGCGAACTCGGCAAATGCCATCAAGGGCTTCTTGTGCTTCGAAACATTGCTCCTATGTTGTGAAGAGGGTTTGGATGAGGAAGTGGATTCCACTACCAAGATGTCTTGGTCATCACCCCCTCGAAATTCATATGGCCCTTCAGCATCCATACGCTTGAGCATGCTCTCGACTTGCTCTCCTTGGCGGATTAAGTCTTTCCACGAGCGAGCTAGGATAGCACCTATATTGGACAGAATATTGATGGAGAGATTATTCTGGCACATCTCAATAAGAGTGGCCTCAAAAAACTGATCATGCGTATGCTGTTAGGTCTCATGTTATGAGCCTACATCTTCTAATCTTATTTTGATGATTACAAACAATTCCTAATATTGTTTGTCTAGTGTTTATGTTTCTTATTAGGTATTCTAGACAAACAATGTGTTGGAGGATGGATGGATTGTGCCATAACGATCATATCAAATGGAGGTTGGCGGAATTGTGGAGTGAAGCATTGCTATTCAAGTTAAAGATCCAAGATCTCGCTTCATTCGCATGTGTACCAAGTCAAGCTTATTGAAGATCAAGATTACTTGGGTAATTTAGTTTTAGGTTTTATATTATGTGTGTTAGTACTTTAAGCTCAATCATATATACACACACATTATATTGGTTTCCTTGCATATATATAGTTATATATATATATATATATATATATATACAACACAAGTTTTGGTTTCATACATATACATATATGTTTAGTTTCCATGTATATATATAGTTATATATATACATACATTGTTTTGAGTTTTCATGTTTATAAATATGAGATTGCATATTTCATATTTATTATTGTGTTTCATATTTATTGCATAGAATATGCAATTATGCGAAAATATTGTTTTCCTGGTTTATGGACTTAACAACAATTATATATATCTTTTATTAAGTCTACAAAATCATTTTGTATAGTTTCAAAACATGGTTTATGTCAAATGTCAAAAACATGTATGTTTAGTTTTCATGATTTGGACTAGTTTTATAAAATGATGAGTTTTCACTTTTGGGAAGTGCAATTCTAAAAATTCTTTTTGTAACATGTTCATTTACATGTTTACAATGATTTCCCAAAGTTTCATAATTTTTGGAATTTATTTATTATTTTTAAAGGCACTCTTAAAATCAGATTTTTAGCATGAACAGTGCATGTGCACGTTTATAAGTCGACTTATCAGAGTTGACAAGTCGACTTATGAAATGCTCTGGAATGTGCAAAAACTCTCTGCCAAGTCGACTTACTCGAACTGTTAAGTCGACTTAGACTAAGTCGACTTATGCCATTTTACAAGTCGACTTACGTGCTGAATTTTATGTGTTATTTTCATCTGGAAAGTCAACTTATGTGATCTTTCAAGTCGACTTATACCAAGTCGAATAAAAGTCGACTTATACCAAGTCGAATGCAAGTCGACTTATAAATATGACCGTTGAACAGTAACGGCTATTTTCCATATCTGTTTTTGTGTGGGTTTTTGGTCATTTCCTTGGGGTTTTGGCTGATGTCTTGAGTTGTTATAAATACCCCATTGCATTTACCTCTCCCACTAACCAAGAGAATTGTTTTAATAAGTTTAAGGGTGTTTTGTGTTTGTTTAAAAGAGTGTTTAAGAATTTTTGTGAAGCAAATTTCACAAGAGCAAGTGGAGATCATCTTTGGTGTTTGAGCTTTAAATCATCTCCTTCTCACTCTTGTCATTTATTGGAGAAGTTTTCTAAACTCAATCTAGCTTTACATTTTATTGATTGATTATCATTTTATTAAGCTAGGGTTTATATTGAGTTTAGTTGATTTTATTTATCTCTTTGTACACACACAACCATTGAGCTTATTGTATTTTCATACTTAGTATAATTTGGGTTGTGGGATTGTGTGACTTAGAGTGAGCCTACATTGAGTTCTCATCTATTGTAGAGAACAAATTTGTTGTATTGTGAGCTTAATTGTGATGAACACTTTGTATTATACTAGTACACCAAGAGGAGTGTGTGGTGAGAGACGGGGTCATCCCAAGAGGAGTGGGGTAGGTGATAATGCCTAGAGAGAGGTTATAATTCCTAACACTTGAGGGAGACACGGTCTAGAGACCAACACTTGAGGTTGTAGTTAGTGTAGTTACATTGTGAGTGATTGTAGAGTTTTCGGTTAGCTAGAAAACCGAGTGTGTAGAGAAGTTCCGGCTTCCAAACCGGGTGTGATAGTGGAGATCTCCTCGAGGTGAGGAGCGGGGACGTAGGTCAGGCGGACCGAACCTCGTGAACATATGATTTGTTTGTGATTGCATTGGCGCATTTTTATATTCGTGCTTATTATTCATATTGCCTTTGTCAATTGCTCATTGTTTATTCTACCCACTATCTAGTTTTGTTTGTTTCACCCTTGTATTAGTTGTATATCCTTGCATATATCTTGTCATATATCATACTTGCTAGGATATTTGTCAATAAGTTTTAATTTGGCATAAATCGGATTAGATTAGCATAAACCCTATTCACCCCCCCTCTAGGGTTCCTTCCTAGCGGCATTAGGGTACTTTCATATGCATCAATCGGTTTCTGAAGCTCTTGACAAAGTTGCTCACAGACTCTATCTTCTTCTGCTTGGCAGCTAGCAGGGAGTAGATACTTCTTTATCATCGTCAAAGAATCTGACCATGAAGATCCTTTCCATGTCCTTCCAGCAGGTGATGGATTCAGACTCCAATCTATGGAACCATTCAAAAGTGACCCCTTGAGGGTGCCAATGAACAGTCGAGTCATAATGGGATTATTCCTTACTATGTGTCCAGTTTGCACCTAGAAGTAGTAGATGTGCAGGATAGGAGAACTCTTGCCATCGAACTGTAGGAGGTCCAATGGCTAAAACTTCGCCGGGTAGGAGACTGTATCACATTTGATTGGATATGGTCTGATAACCCCCAGCTTGTTCATGTGCTTCTGGAGCTTCAAGGCGTCGAGTTGGCTTTGGAACTCATCGAGCCTTTTATCTCTTGGATTATGACCCGAATATGACGCTCCTCTAGATGACTCGAATGAGGAGTGAGAAGGAGTAGGTACCCGCTCTTTGTGTTTCGAGGTTTTCCGTGAAGTCCACAAAGTCCTCTTCTTCTTCTTCTCTCTTAGAAGCTGCTCCGTTATCTCCTTCAGGGAGTTCATGGTTTCTTGTTACCCGTCGAATCTCCTGGATATCTCATCAGGGATTTCGGTCATGTGCACATGTGCGTGCTCGCCCTAAACTAAGGTTGAGGCTTGTGACGTCGCTACGGCCGAGCAATCATTGTCGTCATTGTCAGAGATAGGGGCTAGGCACGTGTAGTCAAACGGAAAGGCCACCCCCATTTAGGTGCGAGTGTGTTGGTAGATATCTTCATGCTCAATTGCCTTGGACTTCCCCATCACATTGACAGTTGTGGCGGAGAGCTCCACATCATCATAAGCGCATCTCCTCTGACGATTGCGTCTTTGGCGGAGAGGTCTCGTCTCTGATGGTTGATGAAAGAGTCTTTCGAACACAAATAGTTTAGGTGTTTTAGCACACCGACAATGCTTGAGCATTGCCGCAATGAGCCTCTCACAGTGGCACTAAAGAATTACCTCGTAGGGCGTGCATTTATAAGTCAAGCATCCTTTGAGATCCTCTGTAGGTTGATAGTGACAACCCCCAACGTCAGAAAGACCAAACGAGTGCTTGCAAGAAGAGGGCTTAAGAGAGCACTTGGGAGAACACTTGGAAAAATCTCCAAGTGTTGAAATTTGGCGAGCTTGAGCCTGTAGGTGAAGTTCATCATGGTGAGGCTCACCTGTTGGACGAGCTTGCATGTATTGGCAATCTCACATGTGTCGGCGAGGTTCAGCCTAGCGAGGCTCGCCTTGTTGGGCGATCTTGCATGTGTTGGCAAGCTCGCATGTGTCGACGAGGTTCAGCCTGGTAAGGCTCGCCTGTTGAGCGAGATTCAGTCTGGCGAGGCTCGCCTATTGGGCGAGCTTGGTACAGTGCACCTTGTAGGTGTCTAAAAATGCCTATAGATATCCAAATATAACTCGAGATGAAGAAAAGACGATGAACATTATTATCTAAGTTAGAGAGGATTATCCGATCCAAAGAGGATCATCCAAAACTGTAAAAAAGCTAACGAGCGCATGAAGCAAGTCAGCTAAGCGTACAAGTCAACCAAACGACATGATACGCAAAACGGAAAAAAATATAAGTCTGGAAGGCCAAAAAATGACTGAATCCCGAACCGACTTGTGACCACGCGGGACATCATTTGGTGACCCGCACCCGCGCAGGACACCATTTAGTATCCCGCGCACCCACGGGACACCAGGACCTGCCGCACACCCGACTTCCAAAAACGCATTTTAGGTGATTCTTTCACAATTTCTTCATTCTAAAGGTTCCCAACTAACTTGATATCATCCATAAATATAGTTAGACTGTTGTTAACTGAAGATATAGCCAAATTATTCATTCTTATCCAAATACCCTACATCCGAAGCCCTATAAATACAAGCCTAGGGCATTCTTTCAAAGGGGGCGGATCTTATCAAAGAGGGCGAGGTGTTGCTGGTTTTGTGAGTGCATTCCACAAAATTTTAGAGAGGGCTAACAAATCTTAGCAAATTCCAACATAAATAAGGAGCAATTCGAAGGATCTGAAGCCATATCCACCCTTTCCTTGAGATCAGGTTTGGGCTTGATCTCGAGAAGAGTCGTAATCTCGCTTGGACAAGATTGTCACTTCTGTTCTTGTTTCCTTTGTGAAGCAACAAACATTTACCTTTTTGATCAACCGGATTCAATCCGTAGGTGGTCCACGGATAAACCTTAGCACCAGCAAAGATCCCACGCAAACATAGACTAATAAATAGGATCTGTGTGTTGTTTGACAAAGTTATAATCTTTTATTTTTCATTGTGTAAGAAGATCTTATAAAAAGATCAACTTTTCTATTTTGTGAACTTGTAATTGATAAATGATTGTAATAGGTTCAATGATAACAAAAATGGCAACTTTTGACCTAAACACGCTGGTGACTATAGTGGGAGCCAACAGCTTCTCTGTCGAAGCTGTCGTGCCGCAACCATGAATTCCGGATCCCAGTTGACGAAGAGGTCGGGTATGAGTTTGACCAGGCCAAGTTCGAGGAGTATCTGTCGTCCTCCTCCTCTAGACCCTCCTCCCTTCACAAGCGTAGGAAGATCAATGTCCCCGTTGATGCTACAACTACATCTCGCAACGCCCCTTCGGCATCCAATAAAGCCGGATTTGCAGATCTGAACTCCTCCTCAATCAAGGAGTTGAGTACCGAAGGTGCGCCAATTCTATCAAAGAGAGCCCGCCAAAGATAGTGTTAACCCCTCGCACGCTAATTCACCAAGGTTTTGGAGCCTGTTGACGGGATCTGCTATGAGGAGGATCCAAAACTTAGAAGGCACCAAGTGCCCTAACAACGAACAAACATCTCCTCCTCCCAACCAGCAAAGAATGAATGGATCCAAGTCAAAGGACCCGTTCAACCCTTGAGGAGCGAATCCAAAAACACTGCGTACTGCTTACACACGCACAAAACCTTATGCGGGAAGTGCGTAAGTTGCAGAAGGAAGACATGGTCAAGGAACCATCAAAACCCCACAAAATTTGGATTCCAAAGTTCGAAACTATGTAAAAATTAAGTCGGGAGATGGCAGGAAATTCATGTGGCCGAGATAGCCCAAGCTGTCTCGCACCTCGCCGACACAGCCAAAGCTATCTTGCACCTGGCAGAGACACCAAAGGCTATCCCACCTAAGGAACCGACTCCGTGACTGCTTCTCTACATCCGTCAACCTCCATTCCTACTTCAGTCTCCCGTATTTCTGGTAAAACCTCATGACATTGTGGATCCCTTCCGATTCAAAATAATGATGGCAAATCGACTTGACCTTTTACACGAGGATCGAGGCAAAGCTTAGGTTAAACAACGCTTGGGTCTGATGAATGAACCCCTCGCAACTCGTTAATCTGGGGGTCATACATGCCCTCGCAACAAGTCAGAGCCTTCTTATAATAGGAAAACTCCTATAACCGATAGCCTCGGATTGCGAGTCATTTTCAAAGATCCCGTTGAGGCCCCGTGCTCACGAAAACATGGCTCTAAACATCTGACTCTTGAGAATGCCAACAAAGCATTAAAACCTCAGAAGGAAACGTGTTCGTCTGACAACGATAATGTTATACCTGGGAAGTTATGCCAACACACGATAGGTTTCTTCGGTAATCATGCCGATGAGTTGTACTATCAGGCTGGGGGTACGAACAGATCTCAAAAGAGAGATACTTGGGAGATGGACTTTCATGGTCCGTGTGCCAAACTTATCAGTGCAATATTATAAGCATGTAGTTGTCTCAAGACCGCTTCACAGAGGGTCTCGGTATTCCAAAGGATTTCCTCTGAAGTGTCCAAACCAAGCTAAGGCATTTCCACGAGAATCGATCAGCCGTTCAAGATGACGAACTTTTAGAAGTCATAATTAACATGGCTGATAAGGGAAAGTTGACTTGATCTTCTAGTTATGATCCCCTCATATCGTATCGTCTAACCCGGTTGTGATCGGGAACTATTAGACAAAGTGACTATTAGAGGATGAATAGAGGGCTATTCTCGGATGATGAAGCATCAGATATCAACTATGTAGCTACTTCTGATAATACAGTATCCAGTCCAGGATAATTTCGCGAGGCGTTTATGATCAACACCGAGCAAACGATCAAAATCATCGAGGATGCTTTGGCTAAGTAAAACGAGAACTTCATGTTCAAAATGGAAATGGCTATGCTGCGGATGAAGAAAGAGCATAACCAACAACTTTAGGCTTTGTAATCAGATTGGCTAATCTAGTTGTCATAATAATGCCTACCGGGCAGGTGGCGATTCAGACATGGACGAACACCTCGACGTAGATAACCCTCCCGTTGACCAAAACGCTGGGGCTAGCCTAACTAAAGATAACGACGCTAGGGGTGGTCCCACCAATGATGACAACACTAGGGGTGGCCCCGTTGTTCCTCTTAAAAATCATCCAAAGCATGATACCGAGCGAGGATGAGAAAATAAAAGACCTCGAAAGAAAAATCAATGCCTTGATGTCCATTCAGGAGGTGAAGAAGACCAACATTCCGTGCCCATATCTAAGAGAGTTGGATTCAATCCCGTACCAGGTGAAGTTCACCCTAATTAACTTTACACCATTCGACGGGAGAGGCTCGCCCACTCAACACTTAATTTATTTCAAGTTTCACTTAGGAGTGATCTTTGGCAACAAGCCTTTGATGGTTTGGTCATTCGTTGGCACCATTCGTGGGCCTGCATTCGATTGGTACCGCCGTCTTAAGTCTAGAAGCATCAACAACTGGGACGAAATGGAAAGCTTATTTCTTAGCAATTTCTTTGATAATGACACCGAGGTATTAATCATACGTTCTTTGAGGAGAAACAGGAAGACGAAGAGATGATCAGTGATTTTGTCAAGCGCTTTCGAAATAAGACAATGAATTGCTAAGATCTGGTCACAGAGGACTTCATCCTCCAAACCTATCATAACAACTTGTTCATTGATACCTTAGAAGTTATGGAAGTAGCACCATCCAAAACTTGGAAAGAGTTGAAGGTGCATGAAGAGCAGGCCGAACGCTTTCTCAGAAGGAAAAAAGCCGAGAGAAGCCAACCGACGGCTAACCCTCCGAACTCAAACTTCGCCTCTCGTGGTAAGGGGAAGGCACCTACAGTAGCTATGGATGTTAATCAGACGTCATAGCAGTAACCCCGGAGATAGCGAAGAATTCCAGATCCAAGACTCCAAAAAGAGTACTTCTTCAAGGATGAAGAGGTTTCAGCTATCTTCAAATACCTTCTTGAAAATAACAAAATTAAGCTGCCACCTATTACAAATCAGGAGGAAGCTGATAACACTTTGAATCCAAAGTACTGTGCATACTACAAGAGGATCCTTCATCCCACCAAGGCTTGCTTCACTCTTAAGAACAACATTCAAACCTTGGTTGACGCCGGTATCATAACATCAAAATAAGCCGAATGAGAACCCAATCCTCCAATGAGTATAAGAGGTTAAACTGCTTCTCCCATACCTCAAACTAGTACATGAGGCTAAACTATTCCCTACCTTTAACGGGAAGTTCTTAGAGAATATTACTCTTAATATTCTTAAGGATAACCCGACAGTGTGGCCGAATACAATTAGATTCACGTTCGCCAAATAGCTGGCGGTGGGATACCTCAATTCATTCCTATGGGAAGTTCCTGAAGAATTCTATGCATGATATTCTTAAGGATAACTAAAAACCAATAAATTCTTAATCATGATAAAGAATGATTAAGAACCTCCTACTATGGCTATTTAATCATTTTCAAGATGATTAAAACCCTCCCACTGTGACTTCTCAAGTACTCTTTCATCGAGATAAGATTCAATGACTTAATCTAGTCAATTTTCCCTCACGAAACCCCCACAGTCTAATTGTGGAGTGCTTAATCCCTCACTGATCAAATCAATTGACGGTGGGTCCACTAAAAATTATTTCTGGTTTGATCCACTCAAACTCTCACTATGTTTGTACACTTAACACATCCATTGTTAGAGTTCGCACATAGTATTGAAAGTGTCAAACCGCCTTGTGTTAAAGTCCTTGCAACTTGACACTAGAAACTCCTACTGTATTGACACAGTGATTTGTGCAAATCGACACTCCTACTGTTATTTGTACCACCTCACTCCCATCTTGGCCAAACCATCCTACAGTTAGGACCAAAACTAAAATCCTTTTTCGATTCCTTTCATGAACGAGAGGTCCACTTTTAAATCGAGCGATCAAACCTTCCTACAGTTAGGGTCGTCTCAAACCGCCCACTTGGTCAAACCTTCTTATAGTTAGGACTAAAACTGGAGTTCTCTCTTAATAAACAAGAAATCCATCTTCATATTGGGTAATCAAACCTTCCGACAATTTTGGTTATCCGAATATTTTTTGATTCTCGAAGTGAAGATCACACTTTAAGTTTCTTTTGCACCTGGAGATAGAATATAAAATTTTTCCTCTCCAGCATCGGGTTCGTCTTTGCCCCAAGAGAAGACACCACCTTCCAACACCAAAATCCATGTATTACGCGCATGGGGGACTTTATCTTGATCCCTAAATAGAGATAAGTCTGCATCTAACATATGCTATAGGGTGGTCCGTTCCCGTAAAAACGACCAAGTCTACGTATTCAACACCATAGCACCAAAAATCCATGCCTTTCATGTATGGAAAATTTTATCCTGAAGCCTAAGTAGGGATAAGTTAGCGCTTAACATGCGTTGCTGGTTAGTCTTTGACCGTAAAAAGGACAGAAGCCTACATATTTGACTTTGTGGCAGGTTGTTATTAATAACACCATAATTCGTGCCTTACATGTATGGGGAATTTTATCTTGAATCCTAAGTAGGGATAAGTCAACGCCTAATATGTGTTACCGATTTAGTCTTTCTCTGAGTGAAAAAGATACCAGAATCCAAGTCTGGGGAATTTTATTCTGAAGCCTAAGTAGGGATAATTCAGCTTTTAACACGTGATGCCGGTTAGTTCTTGACCGTAAAAAGAATAAAAGCCTACATATTCGATATTGTGGTAGGCTGTTATTAATAATGCCATAATCCATGTCTTACACACACGGAGAATTTTATCCCGAATCCTAAGTAGGGATAAGTCAACGCCTAACATGTGTTACCGGTTTAGTCTTTCGCCGAGTGAAAAAGACACAGAATCTAAGTCCGGGGAATTTTTATCCCAAAGCCTAAGTAGGGATAAGTCTGCATCTAACACATGCTGTAGGGTAGTCTATTCCCATGAGCAAGACGAAGTCTATGTATTCAATATCGTAGTACTAAGAGAGTTAACTCTCTTAGCACAATGTTACCTGCAGAACGGTCTTGAACAATCCGCATGCTAGCCCGACTCAAACGGTAGTCGGTAAAGGCTCATCAAATCTGTTGATGGCTAAGGGTTTGCTAAAAATCCTATATATGCGAAAGTCACTGACACATCAGCTTCATTAGTTGGTCTCATGACTTGAGTATCCAATAACTTTGAGATAAGATCCATGTCTACAGACGAAATAACTTTAATAGTTGGTCCTGTAGCCCGACATTTGAGACCGCCACGCTCCAACGCCTTAAGAGCTTAAACTGTGTAGACTCTAGTAAACGTGCAAATATAAACTGTGTTAACGTCAGTCAACGCGTTACAGTAAAGGTCAATGCCAATCAACGCATCAAAAAAATTGCCAAAATAAGGCTAAGAAAAAATTCTGGGTTAAAGGATGATTCTAAGGAGTTCAATTACGATTCAGATATGAATTCCCGAAGAAGACGATCAGTTCAACGTCAACTCAACGAAATGAGCTAAGTCAGAAACTTACACACCAACTTCAGTTTAAGATTTCGACAACGGTCAGATGATAAACACAACGCATGAAGAACTTCATCTATTCGAAAAAAATATAGAATAGACTGAAGGCTGAAGAAATCAAGAATTGAAGCAATTCACAGATCCTTCTACGCAATATCCTTAACAAAATACTGAAGAGGTTAAAAATAGGGCCTATCTTATCCAAAGCATTCCAGACACTTCTATTAAAGAATAAGTCTGAAATACTTTAGAGGAGGTATCTGTAGGTGTCTAAAAATGCCTATAGGTGTTCAAATACAGCTCGAGATGAAGAAAAGACGATGAACGTTATTATCTAAGTCGGAGAGGATTATCCGAGCCAAAAAGGATCATCCAAAGCTATAAAGAAGCTAACGAGCGTATGAAACAAGTCAGCGAAGCGTACAAGTCAACCAAATGACGAGATACGTAAAACGACAAAAAATACAAGTTCGAAAGGCCAAAAAATAACTAAATCCCAAACTGACCTGCGACCGTACATGACATCATTTGGTGACCCGCGCCTATGCGGAACACCATTTGGTGTCCCGCGCCCCTACGAGACACCAAATGGTGTCCCTCGCCTGCGTGGGACACCAGGACCTGTCGTGCACCCAACTTCCCAAAACATGTTTTCAGATGATTCTTTCGAAATTTCTTCATTCTAAAGATTCCCAACTAACTTGATATCATCCATAAACGTAGTTAGGATGTTGTTAATTGAATATATGGCTAAATCATTCATTCTTATCCAAATACCTTGCATCCAAAGCCCTATAAATACAAGCCTATGGCCTTCTTTCAGAGAGGGTGAATCTTATCGAAGAGGGTGAGGTGCTGCTGGTTTTGTGAGTGCATTCCACAAAATTTCAGAGAGGACTAACATATTTTTGTGAATCCCAGCACAAAGAAGGAGCAATTCAAAGGATCTGAAGCCCCGTCCACCCATTCCTTGAGATCAGGTTTGGACCTTATCTCGAGAAGAGTCGTAATCTCGCTTGGTCGAGATTATCACTTTTGTTCTTATTTTCTTTATGAAGCAACGAACATTTACCCTTCCGATCAACCAGATCCGATCCGTAGGTGGTCCACGGAGAAACCCCGGTACCGATAAAGATCCCACACAAACAGAGACTAATAAATAGGATCTATATGTTGTTTGACAAAGCTATAATCTTTTATTTTTTTTATTGTGTAAGAAGATCTTATAAAAGATTAACTTTTCTATATTGCAATCTTGTAATCGATAAACGATTATAATAGGTTTAATGACAATGAAAAGGGAAACTTTTGACCCAAACATGCCTGTCTAGCGAGCTACCGCTTTACCTTTCTGGCAACAGTCGGTCTACGAACGAAGCTGGGCTGTCAGGCAAGCTTAGTGAAATCCGTCTGTTTGACATTGCAGGCGAGCTTGGGCTATCAGGCGAGCTTGATGAAGTTTGCTTGTTTTATGAAGTCCGCCTGAACTGCAACGTTCACCATACTTGTGAAGTTTGCCAGATTTGGGAACCTCACCTGAAGAGCGGAGCCTGCCTGAGTAGGCGGGCTCGCCTGATTTGAGCGGTTCGCCAAAATTAGGAACCTTGCTCTTGGAGTGAAGCTCGTGTGGCTTGTCTAAACTGCTAGGCTAGCCGAAAACACCAAGTTCGCTAATTTTGGGAACATTGCCAACGGAGAAAAGCCCGCCTGAGTAGGTGGGCTTGCCTGATCGGTTCAGTTCATCAAAATTTGGAACCTTGTGTTTTGGCTTGGATCTCTTCAGGCCTAAATAGTAATTCAAGCCGCCATCGGAGACGAGGGCTTGCGCCTTTTGGTGGGCGAGAGCTTATCGTTACCGTTGCTTGGCTCTTTTGGAGAGGGGAACGTTCATGTTAACGGCGAAGGCGTGGTCCGCGCCGACATGAATCGTTGTCTCCTCTTGCATGGGGGCCTGAGAGGATCGTTCAATGACCCATCGCGCAGCCCTTGAACTTGCATCCTTTGCCTTTGGCTCGGCCTTGATGAGCTTGGGGGAGATAGAACCCTCTGTGCTTGCTCGGGCAAAGTTCTCAGGCATGGTTGCCTCGGCCACTTAGGGCTAGACCACACGCGTGACTCTATAGCACTTGCGAGATGCATTATCGCCAGAGGAAGATGAAGATAAGTACTCCTCGAACTCGATCACGAGGGACTCAACAGTTGTCCCTGTCATAATTTCTTTGAATTACGCCACCACCATTTCGATTGAAGAAACAGTTCCTCCCACTGTGGTCACCATCTTCTATTGGGTGTAAAATTGACTTCCTATTTGAGGGGTTGTTTATATTTATAAGAATGACTTATTACAAACTAATTATCAATGTTTATAACAGAGGAGAAGGGAATGGTCCTTCTTGTTTAACGTGGGTTCTTTGACAACGGTAGGACGCCTCCCTCGGTGCTCATGCCGAGTTTGCTTCCCTTGAACGATCTGATTGAAGTTGTAGTTAGAGTTCGAATGCCTGAGCTTGATGAGTATTAAGGCCGAATGCATCATGAAGACTACAATGCAAGAGTTTGCAGAGCCAATGAGCCAAGAGTCTCCAAATCTGAGAGTTCAGATTGAGACTTTAAAACTACCAAGGGAGCTATCCCAAAGAAGGTCCAGCCAGCCACTTAAAAGGTCAAGTTCTAAAGAAGGCTAAGACCCTTTCTCATGTAGCCATTAATGGCTATTTCTAGAGAAAAAATGGTGAGCAACCACTTCCTCAGAACGTGAGGGAATGGATGTGATCATTCCCTTAAATTATGGGAAATGACCCTTCCCATGCTGGGTATGATTAATCCCTTAAATTATGGGAATTGACCGCTCCCTTATTGGGTATGATCAATCCCTTAAATTAAGGAAAGTGATTGCATGCATGCCTCAAGTGGGCGACTGACAGGCTAAACGAGCTGGCAACCTATGCAGGCGAGTTGGCAACCCTACAGGAGGGTTGGAGACCTTACAGGTGTGCAGGAGACCTTGCAGGTGAGCTAGTGACCCTGTAGGCGGGCTGGTGACCCTACAAGTGGGTTGGCAACTCTGTAGGTGAATCAAGGATCTACATGCGAGCTCCATAACATGCCACGAATAACAGGTCATAACTTTCAAACTGTAAGTCAGAATTTGACAAATTATATATAAAAATTACCTATCTCGACGAGACGAAGCTAACCAAACTAGCCTAAAGGGTTCGGTTTTCCTCCGTTTGTTTTGCTAAATTCCTTCCGATTTGAGAGATATCAGTGTTTTCTCTTTTTTTGCTATTTTAGGCGAGGTTTTAGCAGTCTTGTTCTGAACTTCTCTAATAGGGACTAAAGACAATTTTTATTACCTACAGATGATAAAAAATAATCTACACAAAGAATATATAAAATATGCATAATATCAAACAATCTACACAAAGAGTATATAAAATATACATAATATCAAATGCATATATAATTTGTAATGCTCATGCATAAAAAAACCAATGTAATATATACTCACAATATACATATTTTCACCGATCAATGTTTTCATGTGGATAAGTTATTTTAGTTTAGTTATATAGATATGAAACAAATATACATTCATATACATATTCATATTTTCATATTCTATTGTATATAGACCAATGTGTCATATTCATATGTTTCGTATCCATATGTTTCATATACATATTCATATGTTTTATATTGCTTGATGTAAATTTTTTTAGTAAGATCTCAATTCCAGAATGTTGTCTTGACATGTATCTAGTGTACTATAAGATCTTGGATTGTAGTGCAGGAGATCAGTACTCGAATAGTAGTTATGTGACAGATTGATGCATAGATGTCAAAGAAGTGGATGTCTTCTTTCTAAGTGAACCATTTAGCCACCAGTCTTGCTTCGTACTTTTCAATGCTGCCATCATCTTGCAACTTTCTTTTCAAGATCCACTTGCATTTAATTAAATTTACTCCTTTTGGTAGATCTAGTAGCTCTGAAGTGCCATTTTGAATTAAAGAGTTCATTTCATCCTCTACAACTTCTTTCCAGAGAACATCATCCTAAGACTTTATTGCTTCTTCAAAATCTTATCAATTACCTTCAACATGGAAAGTGATAAAGTCATCACCAAAAGTGTTAGCCTTTTTAAGTTGCTTAGGAGGCAGTTCTGAACCTTTCGGAGCTTCTCCATCTATAGCAACATATGCATCAAAAGTTATTTCATCTCGTGGAGGGAATTCTCCAGCTTCTGAAGGAACTTGCACTTCTAGTGAAGTTGAAGGAGATTCTTTTTCTTGAGCATTCTTAAGAATATCCTTGAGAGACATATTCCTATCTTTGATGAACTTATCTTCGAATTCAGTATCTTGAGCTTTTATGATGGAGTTGATAACTAAGGTCTAGGAATCTTCTTGCATCACCATCTCTAGCAAATCCCAAAAAGACACACATATTTACCCTGTGTCCCAATTTAGGCCTTCTAATGTCGGGTACTCTAACACAACCTAGACATCCCTACGCTCTAAGAATATTTAATAAGAAATGATATCCAAACTAGAATTCATGCGGATTTGTGTCACTGTTAGAGTACAATACCTAATGTAGAATCTAGATAGCCATTAGCAAAGCTTCTCCCCAATAGCAAGTTAGAAGTCTGAATGTGATTAGCATTGAATTCACCATTTTTGCAAGTGTACGATTCTTCCTTTAAGCAATTCTACTAGACTGAGGAGAAGAAGGGGCAATTGTTTCTACAACAATTTCATGTTTCTTGAAATACATTTATGCTTCTTTGGATCGGTACTCACCACTTCTATCACTCCTTAGTTCTACACTAGTTTACTAAGTTGCTTGTCTACTCAAGTTTGGAGCTCAATGAATATTTGAAGGCTTCATCCTTAGACTTTAAAAGATAGACATGATAAAAAGTGTGAGCGGTCATTGATAAAGAATAAAATATTTCATACCACCCTAGTGACAAAGCTTTTAAAATCACAAGTGCCACAATGTACTAACTCTAGGATTTTGGTGGTTATAGTGACACTAGGATATGATATTTTGTGATTTTATCTTGAATGCATACTTCACAATTGTTAGGTTTTTCTCCCACCCCCACCCCCCACATTTTGGTAGAAGTCCTGATTTCTTTATATTAAACAATTTTCTATAATTGAAATGTCCAAGCCTATAGTGCTATAACTCAAACGAGTATGCAGAAGTAGAAATTCCATTGACAACTGGAGAGATAATAGTACTTATCTTGTACATCTCATTAATGTGATAAACATTTCCAATGTATACCTTATTATAGGAAAGCACACATTTTCTACCTTGAAAATCTAACTGCATCCTAACATCACAAAGTAGACTTCTAGTGACTAGGTTCTTGGTGATGGATGGAACATGCTTTACATTTTTCAATGTCATTGTCTTTCCCGATGTTAGCGTGATCATGACGGTCCTAATCCTAAGAACTTATGCAACTAATTAGTCAGACATTGACACGTTCTCTTTAATAGCAGCATAGGTGGAAAATATCTCCTTATCATTGTAGACTTGATAAGTTGCTCCTGTATCCAACCACCAATCAGTGTTAATGAAATTTGTTACTTGATAGATCAAAGCAACAAACTCTTTCACTTATGCAACTTGGTTAATAGTGTCTGTATTGTCCTTCTTTGGTGCTTTGTAGTTTCCAAAATAATGTCATTACTTTCCACAATTGAAGCAATAATCAATCTTCTTGAATATATTCTTTTGCACATTCAAGTTCTTTTGATCAGTCTTCTTGCTCCATGTCTTTTTCTTCCTTTTGTTGAAAGCACCTCCATCATATTTTGTGGAGATCATGTTAGCAAACACCTTTTGCTTTGCCAGCAACTCATTTTTGGAACAAGTTCATACTTCATCTTCGATTCAGATGAACCTCTTCATATATCCAATAGAGACTTGTTTCTTTCTTCAAGATATCTTGGTGGAGAATGACATCCAGGAAGGTGGAAGTTTATCAATGATAGATCCAATGATAAAGTACTGCAAAGATTGATCTTTTCATCTTTGAGTTTCATCCTAATCTTTTCAAGTTCTTTTACTAGTGGAAGAACATTTTTTTGTCATCTTCAAATCTGAAATCAAAAAACTTATCTATTATGTGTGTTTTTGATAGCTTCTCCTCCTTTTGTTACTACTGCTCCAGAGCCTCTAAATTTCCTTAGCAGATGTCTTGTGGGTGTAGACATCAGCAAGTGATCAGCCATACAATTAATAAGATAACTCCTACAGAAATGGTCATCGCAATTCTAATTTGCCTTAAACTTATCTTCACTTTCAAAGTCTGGTTTCTCCTTGTAGATGATGTAGATCTTTAGAAATTACATCTAAAAAATGATCTTTCTCTTCCATGCATTGTAGTCAACTCCATCAAAGCTTTTCAACTTCAAATAATCAATTCATATTGCCATAGCAGTGTTCATTTCTTTATTGACATAACACTTTAAGAATGTTGGAGTAGATTGTAGAAGATTGGATAAAACCTAAGAGAATTTTATATTTATCTTTATTTTGTTGAAATTTGATGGAGCTGTTGTGCGTCCATTTTAGTGCAAAGATCCCAAGCATGAACCGCTTTTAGGAACAATGAGAGCACTCTGTTGTGCACCAAACAGAAGTTCTGTGTAGACAAACTTTGCAAATGGTTATGCTAAACTTTGCTTTGGACTATGCAAAGCGCCCTATAGGCTATGTAGAAAACTCTTTGAATTTATTGATATTTAGAATGAAGGAATTAGGCTCCTTTTATATACTTTAGGATAACTAGTATAGTGCACGTGCGTTGCACATGGACATATTTTCTTTATGTTCTAATACTTTACACAATTCATTATTTAATTAATGGAAGAGTTTTATTTTTGAATGTAATTATAACAACATTTGAGGACTTATTTGTAATTTTCTTACAATTTAGATCATATACTTCTTTCAATCTTCTTAAGATTTAAGTTTTGAACTATATAGCGATTTATCTATAAAAATTTATAAAGTTTTAGTATTTTTCTATAAATATATAAAATTTCAATGGTCTTTGTGAAAATTATGAAGATCCATGGTTGTTTGTGAAAAAATTCAAGGATATTTTGTGAACATTGGCAAATCATGGAATACCCAAAAGATACAAATTTTTTAATATTAAAAGACATAGTTCTATTTACTTTATAATTTAAGATAATGAATGATATTTAATAACTACTGGTAGTTTTGTATGTAAATTTAGAATATAGTTTTAACATTAGGAAGGTTATAATATACTTATTATATAAAAAATTTACCCAAAAGACAAAAATTCTAAGTTTGTTCTTTACTTTTATGTTAAGTGAATCATGCTATTCTAGTTTATATTAATTATCTTTATTTTTGCTAATCCATTATAACAAAATAAAATTCTCACTTTCACCTTCTCTCTCTTCTATTATCATATAATTAGTAACATGCTACAAAAAATATGTTTACTAAGTTCATGGATAATACATTATCTTTCTCAAATCACAATTAAGTATATAGTAATAATTATAGAAATAGAAAAAAAAAGTTCATTAACCCCCTCTCCCCCAAATTAGACCTCAAACTTTAGCCTCAATCCGAATTCTTCACGTTTCCTTGTATCAATCGTATCCTCAATCTGCATATAGCCGTCAGTCTAACAATCACATCAGTATAAAGTATAATCCGAGTAAAGCTCAGTACTTCCTCAGCACAACTTCAATCGTCTTTACCCCCCCCCCCCCTTGTCGTTATCTCTTTTGAAGGGATAATATTTTCACTGGGGAGCTTGAGCTTGTATTATCCAAATAATATCATAGTAAAGCCATGGGGTGAGTATAGGATACTGTTAGGGTTGTAAGAGATGAGTGTAAATCTAAATCATTAAATGAGTGAAATTATATAGGTTGCAAGTAAGGGCTATTATGATAAATAAAAAAAGCAAGCTCTTTGGATTCCGTAACAGTCAAATATAATTGCCACTTAAATAAAAATTGCAATTTAAAATATAACTCTCATTTCAAGTATGCATGAATGCATGTACTAATGGCATTTTAAGTTAACACTTTGTTTGCAAATTGAAACGTATATTATTAGTTTGTCATATGTGCGTTTTAAGTGGAGAGGTTACAAAAAATAAAAGTTAATATTGGTGGACAATTAATAGGAGAGTTATGCCATTATTAAGAATGTATGCATGTAAGCATTTTAAGTTGATACTTTGTTTGCAAATTGAAACGTATATTATTAGTTTGTCATATGTGTATGAATTCAATTCTCAGCTATTATGTCAAATACAACTTACAATCTTAATTTTTTTTATGATAACATTAATATTGGATTAGTGGAGGGGTTACAAAAAATAGAAGTTAATATCAGTGAACAATTAATAGGAGAGTTATGCCATTATTAAGAAATTTTTTTATGATAACATTAATATTGGATTAGTGGAGGGGTTACAAAAAATAGAAGTAAATAGTAGTAGATAATTAATAGGAGAGTTATGTCATTATTAAGAAATTTTTTTATGATAACATTAATATTGGATTAGTGGAGGGGTTACAAAAAATAGAAGTTAATATTGGTGAACAATTAATAGGAGAGTTATGCCATTATTAAGAATGTATGCATGTATATGTATGTGTTTATATGTATGCAAGTATGTGTTTTATGGATGCATGTATGTGGTTTGGAGGGTATTTTTGGAAGAAATGTTTTTTAACATACCAACACACTTTTATAATAGTATTAGTATAGTGCACGTGCATTGCACGTGGACATATTTGTTTTATGTTCTAATACTTTACACAATTCAT
>BQKN01064966.1:341320-372445 GCA_022839385.1 Asparagus kiusianus | reverse complement strand
CACACATTATTCCTATCTCTTCATGTGAAGGTGTGGACCCCACTCACATGCTCCAACAATTAGAGCTTTCACAACCTGTTTGAATGGAGGTTAATCGACGGAAGTTAAAGTGAAATTTCAATTTCACCTTGTTTGGGAGTTTTTTTGAGGGGTTAGAGGATGTAATGGAAGGTTAAATTTCCTTCCATTTTCCTCCCCTCCAATTTGGGGGGCAAAGGATGGAATGGAAACCAATGTAAAATTTTACAATGTAATAAGACAATTATACCTTTATGACATTAAAATAATTGGCTAAGATATGCTCTCATTCAATATGTAAGGGTGTTTATGTAACTTTATACATATTCACTTCACTTCCCTCATCTTTATTAGAACTCCCAAACAATGTAGAACAAATTTACTTCCGTTCCCCTTACTAAACTCCCAAACAACATTTTATTTTTTCACTTCCATTCTCTACCTTTTCTTTCCATTATTTAACTTTATGTCTCTTCCCTTAGTAAACTCCCAAACAAGGCGTTAATGTGCAGGAAGAATTTTGCTGAGCTAAAATTTAGCTTTGAGTATAGGTTGGGAGCTAACTTGATATGCAAAGATTGGGTGTTAACTGCAGATACACCTCCATACTATAGTGATGTAATCACATTTATATATGTTCTGGACTATTTTATTAGTACTTACACCCTTTATTTCTATGTTACTTCTTGATCTTAAATAAACTATTTTATCAGAACTAATACCTCATGACCCTCAAATTAGACGGCAATTTAGTTTTTTTTAGTTCAACCGTGACATGATTTAACATATTGATGTGATCCTTATATGACATACCATTCAAACATGAGGAGTAACATCGTCTCGAGTTTAGGGGATGTAACTACTAATAAAATAGTTTTGGTGGTATAATGACTACATCTTCATAGTACATGGATATATTTGTAATTTACGAAAAAAAAGTAAGCTATTAGAGTTTGATCTTAACTTTTAAAATCATTGCTCTTGTATGTATATACAGCTAATTGTTTTAAACCTACATGAATATCTCCACAATCTCTCAAGAGTCTTTGTACCTTCAAATATCCATGCAAGTTAAACTAATTTAAGATTGCATTAATGAGTTAAGGAATTATTGATCCATAATCCAAACCAAATCAATCATAATAAGATAACTCAGATATGAACAAATGTAAAGGTTTATAACTCTTAACTAACCCGTCTGTCTAGAAGATGTAGGGTTGTTATCCCCACCCACGATTCTACACGGGGAGAAAATAATAGTTTGTTGTTCTCTATAATTATCCTGGAGTCTTTGTTGGATGATGGACTTACAAATATTAATTTGAGGCAATATTTCTTTTTCCTTGGTTAGTAACATGAGGTAATATGTCATACCCAGGTCTCTAGCCAAAACCTAGATAAGCAAGGTATGGTAATGGTAGTAGCTGAGGGGGAAAAAAAGAAAAAAATGGAAGTTTTGCAGGGGATCAAACCCAATAGTACAGCAAAAATACAGCTGTATCTGGAGCGTTGTATCCAGCAAAATACGGATATATTATCCGCAAAAGGCAATTAATGGCTACAAAATGGAAAATAAAGATACATTTCAGCAACATGCATAATTCCTAAGAATCACTTGGAGATGCAGGGGATCGAACCCTGTACCTCTCGCATGCAAAGCGAGCGCTCTACCATTTGAGCTACATCCCCAATGTTGTTACAGAGTTGCAGCAGAATAATATTCTCACTACTTGCTTAGCTGAGCAGTTACGGACCTTGGGGTGCTATGCTGCAACGTAAGATAACTTTTGTCGTAATATTATGTTTAAATTAAGGATACATCATTTTTCATGGAGTATTCTTTCAAGCTCAAAAGTAGATATTATTTAGTAGTAGAGCAAATCAGAATCGCTAAGATTTGTTTAATCTACACTATATACAAGTGCTATCAGCATTAACTGGACATTTTATAAGTGACAGTAACCATGCTTCCTCAATTGATTTCAGCATTAACTCAAAAGGGTTAACTATCCTGCAACAGAAAATTTTAACTCCAACCCTTCATATTTAAATACCACAAAAAAAAAAAGCATTTACATCATAGATAACCTACTGTCCAATCCAAAACCTGAAAGTTTCAGATTTCATCACACCTTCATCCAACTAGTTCCAGATTTCTGCAGTCTGGAAGTCTAAGCACCTTGAGGAGCAGTATCTTGCCGAAATTTCATCTTTCTTTGAATTTACACATTCAGCACTAATCTTCAACTTGCGCCTAACAAGGGAATAAAAGCACGAAGAGAGAGTTCATATCAACCGTGGAAAACAGGATCATATCATAACACTTGATTAACTACATTCTACCTAGTTGCAGTTCTCCATGAATGTGCATAAAAATACATGGCATCAATCCCAGCATATCAGCTGCCTATTGGCTAGTGAACGTAAACCATACAACAGCATGCCATACCAAAGCCATCAATTGTGGCACAAATGGATACAAGAAGACATGTCTAATGTTACAAAATGGAAGGCTCGAACCTCCAAGAGTTACTTGTTCTACTCTCATTGTAGGCCAGCATTTTCTGCTTCCTCCAAAGAGTTTGAATCTTCCAAGTGTGGTTTATTATATTCAAAGCCATGCACCCTGAAGCGGTAAATGCATGTTAGAGAAGGGTTTCCATGGTTTGACGTGAACTCAAATCTAACCACATTGACCACGCTGTTGATGGTTGTATCCACATCAAAAGTTTGCGCACTGGTCTTTTCGAGATCATAGGAGAACTTGGTCAAGACTTGATGATGTTCGGGCACCCCAGATTCTTCAAACCATGCAGAGACCACGCAGTCTTTAGGAGCACTTGACCTATCATAAGCCACACTCTGCAAAAGATTTACATACAAGCTAAGTTAGTGAATGATCAAATCATGATTATTTTGGGGAAAAGAAGCATCAAGAAAAAAAAGTTAACCAAGTATAGCTATAAACCTAGTTAAAGATTAAAATATGCACGCATCAGCAGTAGGGATCGTTCAGTCATAGAGCCTTCGAGCTGTTTCCCCGCTTCCAAAAACAAAAATGACCACTAAACACAGAAATTGCACTATGCAAGCAACACAGTCAAATGTTATAAAATGACTTTCAGTAACTTGTCAAAAAGCTGACATGCACATAGAAACTATGCTTTATAGAACTTTCCCTTGATGAAAAGTAACATATTCCTCCACTACCAAAAGTGCCGGGTCATCATTTGAAACTTGAGAAGGTGTCCTTTATATCATTAATGCATTGTAGGATGCATTTTCCTTGGTTTGTCGTATATAAGCCTCTTCACTTGGATAGAAGAACAAACACATTCCAAAAACAAATACACTGTCAAGACCCATACAGGAAAACCAGGTTGTACTTTTCTTTTTAATGTGATTCCATAGAAACACATAAGTTCGTCTGTGAACAACTACATACAGGGTGATGTATCAATTTTGATAAGCAAATATATCCAACACTCCATGTTCCTATTGGAACACAATCTTCATGCCCATTCCATAAACATTATGTTGTAGATTAGAGAAGAGGAAACAATGTCGTCTAGAAAAATAATGCCCCCCCTCCCTCCCTCTTCGGCCATACAATAGTTTTATCCTTACTAATGCTATATTTAGCAGTTTTACCCGGGCATTAAACTGTTGCGAAATTTGAAATGTTGGATGGTTGAACACAACATACTATGAGGCACAGCTTTAGGCAAATAATGTTACAGACAGCCCATTGCGGTGATGATATTTGAACAGATAACATTACAGACAGCTCGCTACTCCACTAAACATGGATCATATAGTGTAGTCCACACAAACAGATGTGTACAAGTATCCTGTTTCCCTAAAAGAAATTTACCATGTCAGACACTGTAGGACAGTTCACCACGTTCTAGGTAACATGTAAATCTACACATGCATGCAGGCCTATGGATGATCATACGCTTGTGTTCTTGTGTGTGTATTTGATGGTGGGAGAGAGGACAGAGAGGCAGGATATGCATAGAAAAAGCAATTTGGATCAGTATATGCATCATGAAAAACCCAGAAATACTGTATTCATTAGCAAAATCTACTTTAACAAATTCTCTACACAAGATTTATCCACATTATTTTTAGGTATTCTATTATTCCAGTCCAACACAATCATGTTTTCTTTGCTTCATGGATAATTCAGTTCTTCATGCGGCACACACATTGAAAGAAAAATTAAAAACCACCATAAGATCGTCAAAGGAGTGAAAGAGTTTTAACTCATGATTTCACTTATTTGGAGGGTGAATCCAACCAGATACCTTGATATCTGATTCTAATCTGCAACTATTATCTGTTACTGCAATCTGCTCTGATGACACAAGAAAGTAGTATATGTGTTTGATATGACTTGATATTATCTGACATCAGATAATGTCTAAATCAGCCAAAAGATTCAAGCATATGAAAGAATTTTTAGAAGTATCAACAATCTAACACTATACGTTCATAGGAAACTCAGAGTGTAACTATTTAATCTACAAATATGAAGCACTTGTAAATTATTATGTATACAACAACATTGACATATAAATCATCCGTTACGGCTCAATTACCAGATTAGTATTGTTTGTACACTCCTTTTGTCAGTTGGATATCTTTTCCTAGCTCCGACAATATTTTGGTATTGTTTTTGAGCCAAAGGTGCAATTTGACCCAAAACTTCGCCTCTAGGAAAAAAAAAGGCGTGAAACCTCTTCTCCTAGCAGTTTTCGGTATCCCAAGTTTTCTCTTCACTATATTTGGAGGTAAGGTTGTCCTCTTCTTTGTTCCAAAATTTACTTCCTTATAGTAGACTCAACATTCTTGCAAAACTTGGGCAGAGTTAGTATCATTATACCAATGTGCCAAATAATCTTCTGACACTTTCCTCATGAATAAGATAGCACTAATATCTATCACATGAGGTTTCGCGGCTTTTTTCGCCCAGCGGCAAAGTTTTAGGTCTAATTGAACATTTGGCTCAAAAAAAAAAGTCGCTTGAGCTAATAATACCAAACTGATAAGAGAGGTGCACAAAAAAGATCAATGCGGTAATTTAGCTCACCCATTACTATTATTAAAAAAGAATCTAGCTTTATGGTTGCAAACTTTTGGTGTTGTTCTACCCATGTGAGTTGAGAGACATTTTAAAAACCCAAAGAATGCCCTCGCAATATACTTCAAAATCATGAGATTGCATACACTAAATATAAGCATATTAGATTGGACTGCAGACGTGTCTTATAGAAGCAGAAGAAATATAGATTATACCCATATTCTTTTTTATGTAGATTATTACTATCCCTATACGCTTCACTGAATCCAGGCAGAGATTGTATTCAAATATCAACTAACTCTTAACGCTAATGAGAAACTTTTAAGAAGTTTTCATCATAGTAGTTTTAGTAAATACTAAAGTGAACTAGATTTTTCTTATAGATTATTATCTAGATTATTAGAATAGACACTGCTAGGATATTTAGAAAGAACACGATATTAAGTGGAACACCATAGTTTCAGATATAACTTAAGATACGCAAAACAATGAAGAATTTTATCACACATTGGGCCCGCAGGCCCATCGGTGTGGTGTAAGTTGTGGGACGTGTTGAGTGCAGTACGTTATTTGGCTCAAACCAATACCAAAATTAGCTGACCACTGCTACACTTGAGTCCTTTGATTTCACTATATAAACACTCTTATTTTCTTTAAAACAATCGATGTGGGATTATCTCTCTGGGGCCTCACAATTACTCGACGTTAAATATGCGACATCCTCACCGCGACATGACAAGTTGATCATCCCAGTATCACTACCAGGCAATATGGATTTTACATGTAGCTCTTACGGGTTTTAGATATGGCTCCCACTGCACTCACGCAGTGTAGCACTTAGTTCTGCACTTCCCATTGGCAAATATTTATGATACCATTCGTCACGCCGAGGCTTGCGGGTCCGTCAACGTGGTATAAACCACTGTTTTAAAAAACCTCCGCCTAGTCCGCTTAGGCGTACGCCTAGACCTAGACGGTACCTAGACCGCCTAACTAGCGTCTAGCGCCTGGCTGCCCACCTAGATTTTATGAGCGTTTAGGGAAGCATTGTTTACTTACGTTGATTGCACCCTGTAGGCATTGGTTGTGATTTTATGTGTTGTAGCCTACACGTCCTCCAAACTCAATTAACCTCCAAATATGAACACCTCCACTACCTCCTCCGACCTTCAGCAAAACCTCATTGACCATCACTTAAATGAAGAAAGAAATCCGCCTAGACACCAGTCTGGCATATAAGCTTTCTATAACATTGACATTCACTATCAATTATTGTAATTAAAAATAAAAAACATCTTAGGTTCTCGCATTGTTAATTATTATTTTGGCTATTTAGTATCTAAGTATGCATGATTTATTGTGGAACTAAGATTGCTATATTTTTTTGAAAATTTATATGAATTTAATACATATTTTTATCAATTTTTATAACTAAATAATTTAAAAATAGTCAAACGCTTAGGCGTTGCCTAGACGTACGCCCAGGGGTCTAGGCGCTAAGCGCTAGGCACTCGCTCAAACGCCTAGTCTGCCTAGCGTCTTCTGTAACATTGTCGAGCTCCCACGATCTCTGTTACTACTAACAAGATAAAGAGTACTTCTTAACTATCTATTTAAGTAAGTTAGTTAACAATAGTAACTTAAACTTAAGAAGTGTATGTTAACAGTAAACTTAAGTTTAAATTAAACTTAAGTTTAAGCTAACAGTAAACTTAAGTTTAAGTTTAAGTTAATATTAAGTTTTTTTGTTGATGGTAAACTTAAGTTTAAGTAAACAGTAAACTTAAGTTAACAATATTTTAGTTAACAGTAAACTTAAGTTTAAGTTTATTGTTAACTTAAACTTAACAGTAACTTATAAGTTAACAGTAATTTGAGTTGAGAATGGGTTTTTCACTGTTGAGATGAACTTATAATTTGAGTTGAGAAGTATAAACATACAAAGAGCTATTGTAATTGGTAAACCAAACAATTTAGTTAATAGTGTTGGTATTTTAGTATTTATGTATCTTTGATTGAGTATATATATTTATCTTTAATTATCATAATTAAAAAAAAGAAAAAAAAGCCCAGAAACCGTTTAGGCGCCCGCCTAGGCGACTAAGCGTTGGGCACCAAGTCCGACGCCTAGAAGCGCCCAGCGTTTAATGTAACATTGGTATAAACCATGTAACCCACTGAGCACAGTGTGTTGTTTAACTCAAATCACTATCAAAATTGGCTAGCCAATGCTACATTGAGTCCTTTGACTACACTATATAAACAATTTTATTTTCTTTAGGGTAATCAATGTGGGACTATCTTTTGGGGTCCTCACAAATTTTGACTTCACCACAGATGAATTCTAAAAATCCTTAGAAGGTTATTTCAAACGGTTACAAGTTTAACACTTTAGAATCCATACTTAACATGATATTTATGAGGTTAGACTAGTCACCTCTAAACTCAAAGTTAGGAACAAGGATATCAATGCATTTTCTTATGGTTCTTCATAATCCCAGTGCTAAACACTAGCTTCTAAATCATATACAGCAAGCATCTCTTTACTGTTGTGAAAACATCTACCACCACTCCACAAGCATTTGAATGATAATAAGATTAATCCGCATGCAAAGACAATGATCGCCAACATAATTTACTACATTCTTGACTTCATAGTAGTATACATGATGATGATTTTGTGATATCTTTTCTGACTCTTTCGTAATTGAAAGATGTAACCTCCTAGTTTCTGCTCTAGTTAATGTTGAAAGTGTACAAATTATTCCATGTAGGTCGTGCACCATAGCATAAATCATGCTAACAATGCACACATCAATCAATAACATATCCGTATCTAAAATATTAATAACATGTTAAGGTGTGCCTAATCAGAATGGCACATGCAAATAAAAGCAACAACAACAATAATAAAAACAACAAGAATTAAGTGATTATTTTAGAATAGCATTAGACTAAAGATATGGAGTCATTAATCTTACATCTCGGCATCATCTATAAAAATCCTCTTCTTCTTTCAACTTTTTAAGGGTTCATCGCTAAAATAGTCATTCTTTTCTCGTACTACAAGAATACTCCAAGTATGGAGACACAAGACCTAGTTAATACTCATCATCCGTACATGTTCTCAAGGCTAGAGACACAACTTTCACTTGGGTAGGTAGATTCCATTTAGGAAAGCATCCTAAAAGTCACTTGTCACCCATGTTAATTTTCCAATAAATACTATTAAATTTTACTAAATAGATGTCTTTTTAGTAGTGAATAATAAATCAGATATGGTTTCTCGAATAAGGTTGTTTATATGATTGGTCTTTATCCGCTTGATTATTTACACATCAACAATTAGACAAAACGATAATACATCATAATGCAGGTTACCGAAGAAGACATTTATCCTTTAGAAACATCATGAGAATGTTGTATAAGTACTCAAACATCCGGTAGATACTCATCTCGAATAAGTAAAGGATGAATTTTTGAAATTGTCACATCTATTTCAATTAGTAATTTGGTTTGAAGGGTTTTGCCAAGGCCTCACTCCACCCCCTAGGCCCTACACAACATCTCTAAACTTCGCCCAATCAACTTCAAGATATAAATGATGCAACTTAGTCAAATTTTTTCATTGGTGGATTAGATGTTCTCTTTGGATAGTTTAATTATAAGGTCTCCCTCACATGTACATATAATTAAACCGGGTTACTTTATTTTCCAATCAATACACAATTTGTTTTCAAGGTTAATTTAAATAGGAAGAAAAAGAATACAAGTAACATACTAATTTTGGTTCATCATAACCCTTGATGACAGTCAAAATTAACAAATATTGTAACAAGTTATATTTAAATTTAATAGGAGAGAAACAAGATCCATATTATTTCTCTTAGACACATTTGTAGAAAAGAAGACAGAGTGGGGTCAAACATATAGAGAAGAGAAGGATGGGAAAGGGAGAGAGTTGTGTTCTAAGATTTAACCTATTTTGGGTAGCACGGATACAGATGCGGATATGGACACGGGAGATGGCAGAATTGTAAAATGTAGGATACGAGAACAAAGTTATATGTATATTTTATATTAGATCAAATATTGAAAAAAATGCCTATAATATTTGTATGCTTCTTTTTTTAACATATAATTAAGAATCAAGTTAAATCAAACCAAGAATAAGGTTTATTAACAAAAGTTTGATTTTGATCGCACGGGATATATGATGGGTATTTTTTAAATATCTAAGTAACGAGCCTCGGTTTTCAGGTTAAAAAACTGATTGGTTTTGGCCCAATATTACCAAAGAAATTAGTTTAGGGCATAAGTAATAGAGAAATCTGGTTTTGCTTTGAACCACATGTGTCCATAGCTTGTTCGCGAAGAATCTGTGTCGAACAGGACACAACACCCAAAACATCGTGTCCGAGTAACCTAGAACCTAATTATATATGCTATGACAAATGGAATGGTTTTCCTTTTTCAAGTTTGGATTCCTTATGTTTAAGACTTCTGAATCTCTATATGCTATATGATAGAATCGCTCATATTTCTGAAAAAAGTTTAGAAGCTTCTCTCTCCCTTTTAAATGACGCACACCACGATTAGATTCAAAAACCAAATGTTTATTAACTTTGTAAGTTCTAAAATGAAATATCAATTAGATACAATTGGTTAGTTGGCAAAAAAGTTTTAAGTACACATTTGTCCATAATTTTAGGATTGTCTCGTTCCTATAATTTATTTAGGAAAAGATACAATTGAATAGCTAAGAAAAAAGTTTCAAGTATATATTGTTTCGAGATTTTAAGATTGGCTCCTAAAAAGCATTAGATACATATGTCTTTATAGTTGGATTAGGGGTTGCTGAATACCTCCTTCATGATGACACAAGACATATTTGCTTTCCTAATATCTTCCCATTAGTAAGAAACCAATTAGCATAAAAACAGAAACAGCTTCAAACCCAACTAATTTGCATGCTGGCATTTCCTTTTTTTTAAATATTATAAGCCCCTTTTAACAACACAATATGCATAATTTGTTTTAACCCCAAGGATGCTGTATTGCTTGTCTAGAAAAATAAAGATGCAGAAGTTGTGCAAAGTTCAAAAGAAATAAAACTGAATCTGTGACTCATGATGAGTTAGGCTAATTTCACCCAGACGGTGGATTTATAACTCAAGGATCTCTCTCAAAAGTAGGGCCGCATGAACATTTTCAGCAAGTCTTAATACTGTACTTGAGCTTCAGCACATTAACTTTTATAATTCTATTTGTTTGGCAAAAAGTTAGCTAGAGTTAATAATCCTAAGAACTCTCGTTGTCAAACATAGCCTAACAATGTAGTTTAAACTTGCATAAACTAATGTATTTGACAACACTGAAATTTAATGAAAAGAGTCGATCTGTGGAGTTATGACCATCTGTCTTTTTATCCAAGAAAAAAACAGGATCTTTCATCGTTCATAGGACCATATGCAGTACCATCCAAAATCATTCTAGGAGACCCTAATAATTCATATTAATGACTCAATCCATACTTATCAAGATACTTGAAACTCGGTAACTTTCCCACAACTCAGAATTTGTCTTCCTCTAACAACTCAAATTGACTCACGATCATTAGTTATGTCAACAGAAAATATAGTATATGTGAACGTGGGCCACGTGAATGTTCACGTGAATGAACTAACGCGGAAACGAACGCGGCAACGAAACCGCGTGATGAAGGCCGGCCCACCCGATTCTAACATATATATATAACTTATTATTTCCTAGGTTTGAATGTGGCAGAGCAATTGAGGCGTGCGGAGGATTTGTTTGGCGGCTGTGATTTTGGTTTTTGGCTGTGAGCGTGCATAGCAGAGAAGTTTTTGCGGCTGCAATTGAGGAGATTTGTGTAGTCCCTTTTAGGGTTTTGTGCCTCCCTTTAGAGAGATATTTGTGAGGGATTTGAGAGTTTGTGTGAGGGTTTTATTTGTGAGATTCTTGTGTAAACCCTATTTGTATTCTCTCCCTCTATTAGTAGATCTCCCCCCTCATTGTCCCGTGGACGTAGGCAATTTGCCGAACCACGTAAAAATTGGTTGTACTGCTTTTGTGTGATTTGTAATAGCTTTTTAGGTTTCCTCGACGCGCAGTCCTAGAGCTGACGAGAGGAAGAGCTAATATCCTACTTTGATAGGATATTAGGCTTCAGATTCTTGTTTTCTTTGAGAAACAAGAATTCTTATTACGACCTGACTCTCTTGTTGTGCTGCCGAAGTGCTGCCGAAATTTTCACTGCACGCAACAAGTGGTATCAGAGCCCATATTTCAGATCTAGGGTTTTTTGGTGGAGGAAGATTCTTGTGTGACGCTTAGTTCTTGGAGTTCTCGGCTTCGGTGAAGATAGCATTAGGAGTTGCCGTTGGAGATTTCGCTTTCCTCGTGTGGATAGGAGATCTATTTGGAATCCGATCTAGGGTTCAGTTGGGTGGTTCCTAATTTCTATCAAATTTGTTCTTTCTCTATAATTTGGAGTTAGTTCGCAATGGGAGAAGAAGGTGAAAGCAGCAAATCAATGACGAGTACGGTTCAAGTTGGTTTTCAGAACATCAAAATTAGTGTGGTGAAATATGACGGAAAAATCAACTTTGGTTTGTGGATGAGCGACGTACAGGATGCGCTCAATGCTCAGAATTTGGAAGAGACCATTATGGTCCACGAGAGGCCACCTAAATATGAAGAGGCGGTATGGGAAAAGATGAATAGGAACGCTTGTGGGGTGATCAGGTCCTGTTTGGAACAGGAGCTGAAATATGATGTGATTGGGATGACGTCTGCAATGAAGATGTGGGAAATTCTCAACAACAAGTATCTCACAAAGAGTGTTGAGAACAGGTTGCACTTGCTGCGAAGACTCTTCAGATTTCAGATGTCCAGAGACACCTCGCTAGTGGTTCATGTGAACAACTACACTAAGTTGTTGTCGGACTTGGCGAATGTTGATGAGAAGATATCGGATGAGTACAAGGCGATTATTTTATTGGGCTCCTTACCCGATGAGGAGTATGATACATTCGTGCTCACTTTGTTGAACGGAAGATCTTCTATCAGCTATAGTGAAGTGACTAACGCTTTGACCAATTATGATTTGAGGAGGAAGGACAATGAGACTTCCCGTGCTAGCACTTCAGGCGAGGCCTTGTCGACGAGAGGTAGAAGCCCATATCCGAAAGGTGGTAATAGAAGGAGGTCAAAGTCAAGAAGCCGCCACCAATTAGCAAAGAACCAATGTGCATTCTGCAAGGAGCAGGGACATTGAAAGAGAGATTGCCCGAAGCTCAAGGAGAAGGAAAATGGCAAGAAAAAGGGCCCGAAGGCCAATGAGGTGAATATTGCGAAAGGCCACTGTTTTAAAAAACCTCCGCCTAGTCCGCTTAGGCGTACGCCTAGGCCTAGGTGGTACCTAGGCCGCCTAACTAGCGCCTAGCGCCTAGGCGGTATTTAGGCTGCCCATCTAGATTTTACGAGCGTTTAGTGAAACATTGTTTGCTTACCTGGATTGCACATTGTAGGCATTGATTGTGATTTTATGTGTCGTAGTCTACACGTCCTCCAAACTCCATTAACCTCCAAATATGAGCACCTCCACTACCTCCTCCGGCTTTCAGCAAAACCTTATCGACCACCACTTAAATAAAGAAAAAAAAACACCCAGAAACCTCTTAGACGCCCGTCTAGGTGACTAAGCGCTGGGCACCAAGTCCGACGCCTAGAAGCGTCCAACGTTTAATGTAACATTGCGAAAGGCGATGATTTCGATGATTCGTGCTTTTCTCTACTGATTACTCCGGAGGTGAACCATGTGGATGCATCAGATTGGATGCTTGATTCCGACGCTACTTATCATGTGACCCCTAGGCGAGACTGGTTTGCATCTTTTGAAAAAGTCGACGGGGGTGTTGTTGTCATGGGAAATAATCAATCCTGTGACGTTTGTGGGATAGGTACCGTGCGGGTTAGGATACACGATGGAGTAGTCCGTGAGTTGAAGGAGGTGAGATTTGTTCCTCAACTGAAGAAAAATCTTATCTCGGTTGAAGCTTTGGAGGCGAAGGGATTCAAGGTGACTTTCGAAAACGCTGTAGCGAAGGTTACTAAGGGATCATTGGTGGTGATGAGGGGAGTCCGCAATCGAAATTTGTATTATCTGAAGGGAAACACCGAAATTGGCCAGGTTGCTTCGGCTATTTCAGAAACGGACATGAGCAGACTTTGGCACTATAGATTGGGGCACACAGGTAAAAAGTCACTGCAGGTATTGTGCAAGCAGGGGCTATTGAAGGAAGCCAAGAGTGGGAAGATTGAGTTCTGTGAGCACTGTGTTCTTGGCAAGAAGACGAAGGTGAAGTTCGGGACTGTCATTCATCAGACGAAGGGCATCCTGGACTACGTGCACACAGACATTTAGGGTCCCACCAAGACTGCATCACTTGGTGATCAACATTGATTCGTCACTTTTGTAGATGACTATTCTAGACGTTGTTGGGTGTACACCATGATGAAGAAGAGTGAAGTCCTAGATTTGTTTGTGGTGTGGAAAAAGAGATTGGAACTGCAGACTGGGAGAAAGATCAAGACGTTGCGATCCGACAACGGTGATGAGTATACTTCTGACCCCTTTCAGCAGCTATGTCGAAACGAGGATATAGAGAGACACTTCACGGTTAGTCATACACCGCAGCAAAATAAGGTGACAGAAAGGTTGAATCGGTCTTAACTGAAAAAGATCCGATGGTTATTATCGCAGAGTGGTTTGGAGAAGATCTTTTGGGCTAAGACACTTACGTATGCAAGCCACCTCATTAATAGGCTGCCTTCATCTGCGATTGAGGGGAAAACCCTTATGGAGATGTGGTCGGGAAAACCAACACACGATTATGACCAGCTCAAGGTATTTGAGTGCCCTGCATATTATCATGTTAGCACTGATAAATTGGAACCTCGAGCTAGAAAGATCATATTTGTAGGATTCAAGCGTGGTGTCAAGGGATACAAGCTTTGGAATCCAGTGAATAAGAAGATTGTGCTGAGTAGGGACGTCACATTCGATGAGGCTTCTATCTTGAAGCTTCCCAGTTCTCATCAGGTGGAGAGCGACCCGACGGAGGAGATATCGCAAGTGGTGGAGATCGATGCAGCTCCACATTGTCCAAATGGTACAGTATCCATGCAGGTGCCGACTGAGGTGACGCCAGGCGAGCACGATGATGACACGAAGGATACGAGTACAAATGTGCAGGATCAGGAACCGACGGCTCAGGTTCAGTATTCTATTGCGGTTCGGAGACAGAGGAAAAACATACAGATGCCAGCACGGTATGCCGATACAGTTACGTATGCACTTTCGGTGGAGAGTATCGATGAGATGGTGCCTACTACATTCAGAGAGGCCGAACAGAATTCGGAGACTGATTCGTGACAGGTAGCTATGTAGGAGGAGATGGAATCTCTTCATAAGAACGATACATGGGAGCTCGTTGAGCTTCCAAAGGGACGGAAGGCAATTGATTGCAAATGGGTATACACGAAGGAGGGCATTGAGGGCACTCCATTGAGGTTCAAAGCTAGGTTGGTTGCGAAGGGCTATGCATAGGAGGAAGATATTGACTATAATGAGGTATTCTCTCCGGTGATGAAGCACTCTTCGATTCGGATTCTGCTAGCTTTGGTGGCACAGTATGGTTTGGAGTTAGATCAGTTGGATGTGAAGACGACATTTCTTCATAGTGATCTTGATGAAGAAATATATATGACTCAGCCATTAGGATTCCGAGCTGCAAGGAAAGATAAGTTGGTTTGTAGATTGAAGAAATCGCTATACGGTTTGAAACAGTCTCCTCGACAGTGGTATAGGCGATTCGATGGTTTTATGCTAGGTCATTCGTACACTCGGAACCAGTTTGATCCTTGCGTATATTTTCGCAAGTTGAAAGAAGATGCGTACATTTATTTGTTGTTCTATATCGATGACATGTTGGTTGCCTCTATTTTCAGATCGGCTATAGATGAGTTAAAAGTTCAGCTTTCAAATGAGTTTGAGATGAAGGACTTGAACGAGGCGAAGCGCATTCTAGGGATGGAGATCGGCAGAGACAAGAAGAAGGACAGAATTTGTTTGACACAGGTGGCTTATTTGAAGAAGGTTCTACAGCGATTCCATGTTAGCATGGATACGAAGCCAGTTAGTGTACCTTTGGGAGCCCATTTAAAGCTTTCAGCTGGTCTTTCACCAAAGTCAGTTGAAGATCGTGAGTTGATGTCAAAGACTCCATATGCGAGCGCAGTTGGGAGCTTGATGTACGCGATGGTATGTACGAGACCAGATTTATCACAGGCAGTAAGCATAGTATCGAGATATATGCATGATCCAGGAGTGGGTCATTGGGACGCTGTGAGATGGATATTGAGGTACATTCGAGGTACGCTCAATGTTGGTTTAGTTTATGATCGGGACACTACAGGTGGGCAGCTATGCATTGGCTATGTTGATTCGGATTATGCCGGGAATTTGGATAAACGCCGGTCCATGACGGGGTATGTATTTACTTTGACCCGTGCGCCGGTGTGTTGGAGATGCACCTTACAGTCGACGGTGACTGTCTACGACGGAGGCAGAGTATATGACAGTTACGGAGGCTGTGAAGGAGGCTATTTGGCTTCGAGGACTTTTGGAGGAACTTGGTATATCGCAGAGGTCCGTCACTATACATTGTGATAGCATGAGTGCTATCTATTTGACGAAGAATCAGGTTTTTCATGCGCGGACGAAGCACATCGATGTTCCTTATCACTTCGTTCGGGATGTTCTTGAAGATGGCGATGTGAAGATTGTGAAAGTCCACACGAAGGATAATCCGACGGATATGCTCACTAAGGTGGTTCCGAGCAACAAGTTTGATCATTGTCGAAACTTGTTGCATATTCGTGATTGTTGAGGCCGTTGACGGCCATTTGGATGAACTACGGGCAGCTTAATTCCTTGGGCAAGAGGATACGTAGGTAATCTTTCAGATACAGCCGGTTTGGATTAGTTGTTGGGGGTGAGATTGTTTGGACTCTCGTTCGGATTCTCGACTTGTTGTGGATTGAGTTTGTACTGGACACAAGTGAGACATTTGGTTGCTTTGGTGTCGGCTCAGTTTTGAAAAAAACTTCACCGAGGTGGAGAATTGTGAACGTGGGCCACGTGAATGTTCACGTGAATGAACTAACGCGGAAACGAACGCGGAAACGAAACCGCGTGATGAAGGCCGGCCCACCCGACTCTTACGTATATATATAACCTATTATTTCCTAGGTTTGAGGGTGGCAGAGCAATTGAGGCGTGCGGAGGATTTGTTTGGCGGCTGTGATTTTGGTTTTTAGCTGTGAGCGTGCATAGCAGAGAAGTTTTTGCGGCTGCAGTTGAGGAGATTTGTGTAGTCCCTTTTAGGGTTTTGTGCCTCCCTTTAGAGAGATATTTGTGAGGGATTTGAGAGTTTGTGTGAGGGTTTTATTTGCGAGATTCTTGTGTAAACCCTATTTGTATTCTCTCCCTCTATTAGTAGATCTCCCCCCTCATTGTCCCGTGGACGTAGGCAATTTGCCGAACCACGTAAAAATTGGTTGTACTGCTTTTGTGTGATTTGTAATAGCTTTTTAGGTTTCCTCGACGCGCACTCCTAGAGCTGACGAGAGGAAGAGCTAATATCCTACTTTGATAGGATATTAGGTTTCAGATTCTTGTTTCCTTTAAGAAACAAGAATTCTTATTACGATCTGACTCTCTTGTTGTGCTGCCGAAGTGCTGCCGAAATTTCCGCTGCGCGCAACAGTATAGATATTGCCGGCGGACAAAGGTTGCAGGTTAAAGCATAAATAATACACCATTTATAAATCCAAATTTGTAAGTATAACTAGAACCTAATAACTGATCATACATATATTAACGTTTGTAAGTGTAAACTGATAACTGATAGGCCAAATGTCAATTTATTGCAAGGTGATAATTTTCAAGCAAGTTAAAGTGTTAATAATGCACCATTTATGATATTTCTACATTCATAACCACTATTTGGTAATTTGTATATCAATTTATTTAAGTATTGCTTCCATGCATTATGTTGAACTCTCTATGCATAAAAGATAACCAACAGGTTCAGCGTTAAAATATAATAGTGTCGTAAAAGAATACAACAAGTCTAATAAAAAGTTACAGGCTTTGTGTTTATCACAAAAAACAAATGTAGTTAGAGCAAATACATACCTTGGAGACATGCTCCAGAGTGAGTGCCTCAGGAATAATTCCTGTCCTGAGCCTGATATCCACATAACCACTGGTCCCTTGCAACGCAAAACACTGACCTGGCTCTCCAAAACTTGGCTCCAACATTTTCTTCGCATTAGAATGAATTCTACCCCGATCCTTTCCAACAGCAAACCAGTTGCTAGCTTTTCCAGAGACAAAAGGTTCTGAGTGTGCAATCACTTTAGCACCCCCGGCAGCCAATGCATAATCCACCCTTCCAAGCCCATCCGCTGCATGCCTTTCTATCTCTTTCTCAATAATCTCCTTCGCCAACGCCCCAATCTCATCAAGACTCACATCCTCATCATTTCCAGAAGAACCTTTCCTCTTCTTCAAGTCATTCTTAAAACTCTCAAATTCATCCTTTGTGAGCAGACCCATGTCCTTCAAATCATTTAGTGACTTGCCCAAATCCTCGGTTTTCGCGTCGAGCTTCTTTAACTCCTTCTCCAAAGCTGCACTCCTCTCTTCAATTTTCTTCGCCAATTCCTTCTTGGCACTGCCAATCTCGCTCCCAATCTTCTTATCAACAACCTCAAGCTGAACCTGCAACATCTTCGCCGTCTTCTTAACAAAAGCCTCAACCTCCGAAATCCTTCCATCAGATTCCATCGCAGCAAACGGGTAATTCACAGTATCCCCATTACTCAGTTTCAATACCATCTGCCCCAGCCAAAACAAGCCCACAACAAGCAAGCAGAGCTTCGTAAGAACGCTGAGCACAGTCTGCCACCTGGGCGTCTCCGATCTCGACACGTGTCTCCTCTTCCTATGGTAAGCGACAGTGGCGGTGGCCAACCCTTTCCTCAACTCCACCGCTTCCTTCGGCCTCTCGCCCGAATCCTTGCCGTTAACAATCGCCGATTTGTTGATTTCCGTCGAAATCTCGCCATTTGTGTTCACTGCCCTCCTCCTCGGTTCAGGTGTCGCCAGTTTTTCGTTGGACGAAGACATGGATATTGGAGCAGGAAACCCTAATTCAGAGCAGAAAGCAGCGAAATTTAAAAATGTGTGAAGAATTAGGTAGTGATAAACGGGAAATAAACCCTAATCGAAAACCCTAGAAATCAAGATCCAGAATTGGGTGGGATTGTTACCAACGGATTGGGGGAGTTAGCGGTGCTCGAGCGCCAACGGAGGAGTAATTAGGTTTTTTTTTGAAGAGAAGGGGACAGGAAAGTTGTGTCCTTTATTTTGAATAGGACGGCAATGAAGCGTAGAAGAGCGCAATTTTAATTTGGAGAATTATGTTTAACCTCCAAACTTGTACTTATGTTTTATTATGATTTTTCTTCTTAGGGCCTGTTCGTTTGGCTATAAAAAAGTGGGAAATCAAAGAAATAGAAAAGTGGGAAATCAAAGAATTGTTTTGGGAGTGTTTGGTTTGCTAAAAAAAAGGAAATCAAAGAAATGGAGATGAAATGAGATGAGTTGTCACATTATTATTGGATGATGTGAGTGGTTTTTTAAGAAAACTAGTTTTGATGTGTTCGGTTGGCAAAAAAAATAAGGAAATGAATTATAAGAAACATATTTCCTGTAGTTTTCTTGTTTTCTTTTGTTCGGTTCATTCTTAAAAATAAGAAATGAAATGAGATGAGATGAGTTGTCATTGTATTATTGGGTGATGTGAGGAAAGTTTAAGAAATGTGTTTTCATAACTTTTTGGGATGAAATGGAAGAAATGAAATGTTAATGAGATGAAGTGAATTGTTATATTATTTTATTGGATGATATGAGTGATTTGAAATGATGAAAAGAGATGAGTTGAGTGATGTTTGGATGAAAATAATATTTTATTAGGGTGATGGATGAGTTGTTAGATGAAAATAATATTTTATTAGATATGGTGGATGAGTTGTTAGATAAAAATAATATTTTATTAGATGATGTGGATGAGTTGTTGAATGAAAATAATATTTTATTGGATGTTGTGGGTGAGTTTTAGGGATGGAAATGGAAGAAATGGGTTATTTGGAGATTTCTTGGTTTTCCATTTCCATTTCTTGGTTTTTAGGAAATAACCGAACAGCCCCTTAGAATCCGCCTTTAAAAATAGAGTAATTATAAGAAAATCATCTTTTATTTTTATTTATATATAGGCTAATTTTAAAGGTGGTTTCTGTTGCAATCAACCGCCTATTAGTCAAATTTTCACTATTAAAATAAAAATAAGCTTAAAAATTCAAACTCAATATACTTTAGTTGTTTTTAAATAAGAACTAGACACTAAAATTATCCGCCACTTAATTATCTTGAATGTTAGTTTCTTAAGGATAATTTAAATTTGACTAGGAGGTAGTTGATTGCTAAAAAAAAAATGGTTTATGTATAATTAAAAATAAAATGTGGTTTTTATATAATTACCCAAGTTTAATTTTAAGGTTGATTTCCAGAAAAAAAAAATCCCTTGGACGGTTGATATTGGGGAGAAAAATTCACACGAAGGCCCCACTTTAGATTCAAAATCAGAACCATAATGATGCAACAGTGTGTCAAAAATAATTTTGAACTTAGTTATTTTTGCATTATTCATTGTACTGATTCAGTAATTACGTAACTACATTTGCATATTTTTTACTTGACTGTACAGATTTTTATATCGGTTGAATTGATTTTTATTGAGTGTACTAGTTGTAAAACCCTTTGTATATTGGTTATTGATTAGCGTGCGGTACAAATCAAGATACATACATAAAAGCTATTATGTTACGGACATAAACGCTAACATAATATGTATCATGTACCAATACAAATCTCAAAAATATCTAACAAATCAAAAAATTTAGTTAGACAAAGCGCTTAGTCCACATAAACTTTTTCTTATGTTTATCGATTATATTTTCCTTATGTTTATCGTTCAGATATTTTTTTAAATGTGTATTGATTACGGATCAGATATAATGTTGCATTTATGACTTAAATCTTATCTTCTTCTTTTTTTGTGAATATATGAACTTATGGCGGATTTCATGATTGATTCATAATCTCACTAAATTATATAGCTTTGTACAATTTGCAAATTAGATATATTTCAATAAGGTCAGAAGAAAATGCATATGTGCATTGCTAGTATACATTCTATCAGAACCACATGAATGCAAGCGAGCAGGTCTCTAAGGGCATCTCCAACCGCTTCTCCAAAATTTTCTCCAAAATGGGGAAGCAAAAGTCATATTCTCCAACTAATTTTTACACCAACTCCAACAGCTTCCTCATTTTGAAGAATCATTTTTTTCCTCCAAAAATTTGGAGAATGCTGCAGATTTAAGGAAGCTTCCTCATTTTTTTCTCCTTCATCCCTATTTTGGAGAATGAGATGGGGAATCTGTTGGACCAAAAACCTAACTAAATTCTCCAAAATTGGGAAATGGAGAAGCTGTTAGAGATGCTCTAATGTTTAAGAGAAAGCAAGGTGTGATACGATAATTCGCCTCTTCCATTGTGTGGCAGAGAACCGCCCACTCTTGGCATCCAACATACTAGTGTGCACCACGTGCAAAACACGACCTTCATTTTTTATTTATGCTACAGTAATTCTATATTTAAACAGTTTTTGCAAGTGCTACAGTAACATTTTAATTGCTACAGTATCCTTCCTGAGTCACAGTAATACTTCTGGTCGCTACATTTCCCGCTTGTGCTACAATAATAATATTACAATATTTATTATAACATGAATAGTAATTCTTGGATCCTCTTGTTTGCGCTACAGTAATAAAGCAACAATTTTTATTACACCATTCCCTGTAGTATGAATAGTGAATCTTAGATCCACCCATTATTATAGAGGAATAAATATGTTTTCTATAATTAATAAATAAAGATATATATTTTCTAATTCCAACATATATGTTTTCTCCGACATTCGACTACTTACAGTCTTACAGAGCTTTTCACAATGATGCTTGACAAAAACATGCACCATGATAACACAGCAGGAAAACAGATGAAAAAAAAATTGGACAACAAAGAAAAGAGAGGAAAGGTATGGAAGCGAGCAGAACTTCCATCTTTCATTAATATGAACCATTTGATTTAACCATCAATGTACTCCTGGGACTGAATAATTCTAGTAAGTTCCTTCAAATTTGCTAAACAATGTCGAGGTCCCAAACTTTCAGCACCAATGTAATTCAGAAGTTGCTCCAAATCCTACCAAAAAGTAAGAGCGTTAGTTACTCGCAGAAGCCGCAGGTATAGACCGAAAACAATAAGAATCTGAACGACAATAAGGTTGAAACTTTCAGATGTTCTGTTTTTGCTATATTCTCTTCCTTAGAAAATTAAGGCTGGATAATCCATGTAAAATTCCTATTCAACAACATACACGGCCAGAACACAATTGTAACAAGATGCTTAGCTATGGGCTTCTTAATTCTTATGTTTCAATTACTCATTAATTTGTGAGGCATTCCAATAAATTTTCAAGGAAACAAGCATCCAGAAGAGTACAGGTCATCGGTATTTCATTTTACATGGATGTGGTCTATTCTTTTAACAAAATCTTGAAACCATGATAAGGTATAATTTCTTGATTCCATCTTCCCTTTTCTTGTGGGGTAGAGTGGTCGGGACAATCTAATATACAGTTAAAACATGAATTATGTTATGCTTAAATTTATGATTTTATCTAAAATATATAAATGTATAGTTTTTGCAAAGGTCTCATAAGGGTTTTAAAATTTTAACTGTAATGCCTAAAATTGTGTTAATAATACTCAATTAACTAATATCTAATAGATATAATAATAAAACATGGGTCCAATGCAATAATTGGTTAGATTCAACAACAATTAAAAATCAATATTTTCAAGGTTTATCCCGATACTATGTGGAAATGTATTACTCCCTAAAATTTCACCTTCATTTCTCCCTATGTGGTCATTGAAGGTTGGCCTATTCTCTTTACATGCCTTTGTAACTTTTGACAATTTGCAAACCCACCAAGCTTCATCTTAGCAAAGCAAGCTCGCTTGACTTCCAACATATTGTGCAACTCTAATAGTCATCTAATTACTTTAGCCAATTCAAAACATGCAATGTGAACCCAATCTCCATCAAATTATAAATTTTCATTTTGACTTTCTTCAGGTTGGCATCATGTTCAGTATTTAGATCACTCCGTAGGACATCATTATGAAGGTTCCTTAATAAGTTCTTACCTTGTACCTATCATAATTCCCACCGTCTGCTCTAGGGACTCTTAAAGCAAAACTCTAAAGGTGCAATGAGGGTTGAGGATTATAATTTCACATTCAAACATGCCCCTGCATGTTGAGTGTTTTTTTTTCATTGGCCAAAACCTAGACTCAGTGCAACATTATATATATATTTTTAAAATGCTTAAATTTGTGGCTAGTTGGACTTGAACCGGTGTTGTTCTAATACCATGTTAAAGGACCCTTCCACTACATAAAAACTCTGAAATTGTGATGAGTGCTGATGGTTAGAAGTTTATTATAACAGGGACTATGACAATTACCATCATCCACTTCACGATCATCCTTTGAATCCTCAAGCTGAGTCAATTCCAAATTGACCAAGATTTTGAAGATTTCTGATTTGAGTTACTTTGGGTTTAAAGATGGTAGAAGACATAGATCTTGACCAGAATTTCCAACACACTGTGTTTGTTTGGATTATCTTAGACAATTGAACATTTTTAGATAATCCTGTTCAAACATCTATTGACATCTGTCAAGCCAAACATCTATTGACATCTGTCAAGCTGAATTCTCATTTAATTTTCTATAAATTTCCCAATTTGTTTTTCCTGATCCATTTGTTCTTGGATACTTGCCTCTGGGTGGAACATGTTTTCTTCCTATTCTTTGCTACCACCATTTTTCCCTAAACTGATAAAGTTAATGAAGGCTTCAAAAGAAAGGCAGCAGACGAAACAAAAAGAGAGATGATAAATATATTGAAACTAGAAGGATGCTGTGAATAATGAAAATTAAAAACATTTGATAACTTTTTGGTGTTACACCGCATGACAAGGATAAAAGTAAGAGAATGAAAGAAGAGGTGACTATGGTTTATTAAAATTTAAAAGGCATGGCCTGGTTCATCTCATACCCAAGCAAACGCAATACCTTCTAACTTAAAAGCTAATGGGCATATGATGGGAATACTTCTAAAGATTTAAGATGTCGCTATCTCCATTAGTATGTCAACTAAATATATCAAAGTCAACTATGCAAAATACACTTAAGTTAGATCGATAAAGTTATATCCTGTCAGGTTAATATACAAATAATCATTACAGGACGAAGGTCAAGGAAAAAATTCATATTAGCTATAGTTAACTATAATGAATAACGGTAAGCACATTCTGATGGGGGACAGTCACTGGAAAACTTAATAGGAAGATCGTCGGAGAACTTATCGGAGGTCGATGACTGTGAGAGGTGGCCGGTTGAGATTTTGAGGAAGGAATAAATAGATCAAAGCTAATGAAACAAGAAAGATAAAGGATAAACTTGATAGGCCAGATTCACTCTCAGCGCCTAATCAAACAACGTGGCTTCACGCCTATGGAATCACTGCAAACCATTTCTCAAAACTCATATTTTATTCATTAATTCTCCCTCTCTAAAATGAAATATTACAATCCTTTTTATAGCAATAAAATAAATCCAAATTCTAATTAATAGATTTAATCAGATCCAATAAAATAAAAAATAACAACTCTAACCAAATAACTAATCCAATCCTATCCAAATATCTTAAAATCACATCCTAAAAATCCTAACTAATCTAATCTTCTAGATGTTCTACATCACATCCTTTTAAGCAACAATTTGGTTTTTTAATGCTAACATCGAAAGCAAAGAGCTAAATTATCTCATACATCAGAACTAACTAGTTCTTAAAAATTTTACATGAAGAAACTTTATCTATTGTAATGCTTTTTTATCAGATTAATAATATTAATATGAAATAAAAATTATCACCAATTTCTAACGCTAAGCCATTTAAACTCAAGTGAAGCGGAACTCTTACAAGTTACATGCTAAGATATTGCTTTAGAAAGAAAACTAAGCAACTATAAGATGCATATAACATATCAACTAGAAACTTCACGGCTTTGCACATGTTGGATCTAGGTCAAAATATATTGACTTAAAATCGGCCTACAAAAGGACTCAAGTAAAAGAGATAACTATAATTGTTCAGTTACAAGCTACTGTTATGATATGAGACTATTGTGGCCTTGTAGGTGATGCTTTTAACAAAGAGCACAAAATTCATTTAGCGGGGTGTTAGCCAATTGGAACTTTTTTGATAGAAATGGAACAGATTTTAGTATGGGATAATTTTTTAAAGCGGGATATTTTAGTGGGATAATTGGGAGTAAGTTTTTGAAATGAGATATTTTAGTGGGACAATTGTTAGTATAATTAAGGATAAACTTTAATAATTAATTTAATTAGCATATAAGTCATGCATTTTGATGATAAGACTACTATGTATATATTTAAAAACTTATTATTACTAATTATTTACTTCAGTGTTAATTAGTCTTGAAGAACTATTGGATTGACTATAAGATATTATTATTATTACTTGTAATTTTTTGAATTTTTGGGACTATTATTGTCATACAAATTAGAAAAAAAGTTTTTCTTTTCGCCTCTTTCTTTTTTGATTTGCTAGACATCATTCCGCCATTTCTCAATTTTAATTAATTTTTAATAAAACATGAATTTTATAAATTTTAAATTCAAATTAATTATACAATTCTAATATGTAATAAAAAAGAAAATAACATCAAATAGAAGGTAAGAAGAGGTGTGATCTCGCTTATGGTGTGCTTTGATTCTTTGAAGATGATGAAGAAATAAAATATGAAAAATAAAAAAGTAAAAAAGAAAGTTCTAGTTTTTTACCATCTAGTTTTAATTTAAAACTTAGGACAATTTGGGAGACTAGAACTCTCTCTTTTCTACATAAATTTCATAAAAGTGGATAAAGTTTTACGATTATCCCAATTCTACTTTTTATCCGGTTCTAGTTGACTAACACTGTATAATTTTATCCAAGTTCTAGTTCCAATTGACTAACACTATAAAAATTTGTCTCACAAATTATTCCAGTTCTAATTTTGAGTTCTATTTGACTAACCCCCCTAAAAGGAATATTTGAACAGTTGAGCTACTCTTGTCTAAATTTCAGCATATTCATCACAATGAAAGTATTCAATGCTTGGTCACTCCTTCAAAATATCCTTCTCTATTGACTTACAATTGTTTTCTGGCCTTCATTCAAGGTTGATTAGTAACTTACTGTAAGTTAAGTTTCCCTAGATCAGGACTACCTTCAAAATTTTCAATTAATAAAGTAGGAGGATGAACCAAGAAAATGTCAGTTGATAGAGATGTCAAAATAATAGAAATGACAAGTAATTGGCAAGTCAAGGGAGCTTATAAGCTACGAGCCTACACTAGTAGAAGCATGAAGATTTGACAAAACTTAAAGTGTTCATGCATTCTAAAAAAATAATTGATGGCTGGATACCATTACTATTTGTTTATCTTTGTTAAATAAGAATACTACACTTAGTTAAGATCCAGACAGAGTTCAGGAGCATGAGACAATGAAATGACACTTTTTATACTTAATACTGGAGAATGAATGATGACAGATGGAACACCAACCTTATTTAGCAAAAAAAGTGCATACGCTGCTCTAGTAGCATCCTGGCCTTCTAGAAAGAGGGGGAATTCTGTAGACTTTGTATTCACTCCTATGATTGAATGTGCCATCAAGTCAGATGACGCAGACTCAACTGAGGATCCGTGATCAAGTATGTATGAACGTGAACCTCCCAAGCGCAGAGGGTATCGTAGAGGAACATCTAGGTAAGATGCAATTAGAAAGACTGCCTACAGAACAAGCAAACAAAGATAGGACGAGTTAGCAAGTTATATGCCAGTGAACTCCTCAAGGAGCACGGACCATCATCTTTGCCTACAACTGTAAACCTTGTATGTAAATGTCACATACTAGCAATCATTTATTCAAGCTGCTAGCACATTAACCACCTCCAAAAGCTCCAAAACTTACATGGGCGATATAACCAAGAACTGTTGCAGATCGCTGTATGTCCATTTTATTGCTGAAAAAACTCATTTTCTTAAGAGGAATTGCAGTTAGCTGGAGGCCTGAAATGGTTAGAGGTGATACTTGCTCAGGTTTAGACATATTTGGGAGAGATGAACCTGCTGAATCTCCTGGAAAAAATAATAGCAGTTATCTTAGCTGCTTTCAAGAAAAGCAGACAATTTATTTAGCTTCTAGTGTAAAAACTACATAAAGATGCCAGCTAGTAGAAAAAAATAACGGATGAAACCATGCTAAAGTGACAAGAGGTCCAGAAACGGGAAGGATTTCGTAATTAAAGAAATAAAATTGTATTTCAAAACCACAAATGAAGGACATTAGATAAGGACGTCATATTCTGAAAGTAAGCAGAAGTTCAATTGCTGTCCACACATTATCATACAAAAGAATAAAATAAATGATGACACTTATATGGGATGCAAACAACAAAAAGGGTGTATGTATACCATACGTGAAACAACCAAATATATATAGCATTTGAAGCAAGGACAGTAAGTAAATGGTCGTCACACGTATGAGGTAACTAATGTTTGACTAGTTGATAAACAACCTTGTTGGTCTGCAATGACATAAGACCTTTGAATTTAATATTAACAAGTTGTGAAAGGTGATCCAAACTACTTCAAATAGATGGAAACCTATTAGTGATGCCAGGATATATCAATAAAGAAGACATGTGAATTTATGTCTGTGTCTGCAAACCATGTCCTTCTTGAGAAAAATGATACACAGCAATTTTTTTTCAATCATAATCTTCCAACAAACAATAAGAGACATTTAAGGTCGTGGCAATAGGTGAGGGAAGATGGATATGAAGATAAAGGGATACAACTGCATAGACCCTATCTACAATGGTGTTATCTAAAATTTCTAATTGACCAGCATTTTTTTCAGTCCAATTTGTTGTACGTACTTGTTCTTGCTTCCGTTGGTTAGGCAACCATTGTAAAAATAGGCAGTTAATAAATTTTAACTTGATACCAGATATTAATGGAGACACTAACATCCATTCTAGGGAGGAAAAAGAAAGGAATCAAAGATGTTCACCAGCTTTATAACCATTTTATCCAAATCGACCCATGTCAGTTCTCCACATGCATGCACCACAAGCACGTGCGCGTGCATACGTACAAAGAATCAAGGTATTATCATAATGGTTGTTTACGTCAGAAAATGCAATGCAATATTACTTAGATCTCCAAAAATAAAAATGAGATTTGTTGCTTGTGAAGCTTGATCATGGGACAGGGAGAGAGAGTACTCGACTTGTTGCTACCACGACGTGAATCGATCTTCTCTTTAGATTCATGTAAAGCTTTCACAGGATAAAGTGTAGAAACTTGAGTTATCATATATTGTTGTCTACTCCGAAGCATCTTCTGCAGCTTCTTGAGATTTCCGTGACCCCTTTTTCCAGTGAGCAACTTATTAGCTTCCTATAGAAAAGTTCAAACAAATCGATTAAATAACATCCGCAAAAAAGACAACACTTGAACAAGTATCATATATTAGAACACAGAGAATAGATTAATGTAAGCTGATTAAATTTCCTAAAGCATAAGAAGAATAGTGCAGTAAAACTCATAGTTCATTACTTGCTAACTTACCTAAAAATATATGGTGTGTGCCACTCTTTTGGTTAAGATCTAGTTGCTTACCGTGCAAGCTTAGTTAACTACGAGAACAGTGTACTAAGCATACTAATAATATTGTAAAATATTGAGCTAATACTAGAGCATACTAATAATATGGTAAAATTACTGAACTACTATAGTGAAGTAAACACACTAATAATCTGGCAAAAACATTGTTGCGCAATTCCCTAGACCCCCGCCGAACTGTCGAACAGTTCATGCGAACCGATTCCCGATACATTAACGAACCGATTCCCTCCTATACACGAATTGGTTCCCCAAAATTAGCGTACCGCTTCCTAAAAACTTACTAAATGTGAGGGGATCGAAGTTGATTTACAAGTCTGTTTTTAGGCACATGCGCTTAGGATTTTTTATATGTTTTGATAATTTTATTGAAAGTAATTTTCCAGTAAATGAAAGTTATCCAAAGTTAATAACTAATTCTAGATCACTATTTTCTTAACTGATGTTACTAAGAAGATTTTATCTCGGTCTATTAGTAGTTCTTCAGCTGAGAGAAATTAGAGTACTTATTCCTACATACATAGTGTGAAAAGGAATAGGCTGAACAATGATAGGGCACATAAGTTAGTATTCATCCATTCAAACATTCGCTTCCTGTCACGATTTTCTGAGAATTACGAAGTTGGTCCATATAAAGGATAGGATATGGATCCCAATAATGATAACTTGGAGGACACTTCAAGTAAGTTGGAGTAACTTAGATGGAATTGTTTGGACTCGGAATTAGCAAAAGATGCACTTGATCTTAAGGAGAAGAAAGATGCAAAATAGAAAAAAATTATTACGAGGCTATCTAATATTTAATATTTTAAGTTTTATGTATTCAAAAACTATAAAAATGAAGTATTGAAGTATTTTGTATGAAAAAATATTGAAATGCATAATTAGTTTTCTAGTTTCTAATTTTCTACTATACACTTTGAAAAATGATAAGCGTACCCAAAAAAATTACATCGCATCCTATATTGAACTTGCGTATCGAAGCAAGCTACCCCCGTCAATCCAAAATTTCAAAGTCTCAAATTGCTTACCCGAATTCGTATGACAACCCGCTACGTACCGCGAACCATGTAACTATGGGTAAAAATACTGAGCTAAAATCAGGACTCAACCGCAAAACAATCTTTCAAGCTTCAATACCTGACTTGTGAATATATTCAGAGGCCGAACTAAAGACACAACCTCAAATAAAATTAAGATTGACTTTAGGTTCAAGACCCAGTCTTCACATTTCTGGTAAATGTTCATTCAAAACAAAACCTATACGCCATATCAAAGCAAACCTAAAATTATGAAAAGGCTTGAAAACTATAATATGCTAATCCAGTCCAATCAGAGACAAGATCATCCAAACAGCTACAACCAAGTGAGATCCAGCAACAACTTTCCGAATAGTCAGAACATATGATAGCCCCCTTTATCCCCATGGTCCTCAAATGGTGACTCTCCCCCAGTTACAATATTGGCAAGATATAGAGCACCAGATCAGAAGATCCTGATCAAACTTAAATTCACAGGGCTCAAGAAAATAATATTTGAGGCTGGTGCTAAATTTCTCCCAACACCCAATTAAAAAAAGCAATGTATCGCTTTGATCAGCAAATAGGAACATCTGCACCAGATAAAAGGGTGAAAGTTGAAAGGGAAAAAAAAGATTGAAGTCTGAATAGTGAATATCCGTGCTAGTGTAAAAGCTCTATAGCAATAATCTAAATACTCCTCATAGGCTTCGCTTGCATGAGGTGGAAGAGAGCTTACTCTTCTTTCACATATGGGTCACAATTATAGTTGCTAGTTACATATTGCATAAAGGGTTGCTCTAAAAAAATCCAACAATTGTGAAGGCAATTTTATTTGATTCGTGAAAATTTGCTACTGCGATTTGCAAAAGACAATTGTAGTTGCAGCTATTTGGTACTATGCAACTGCAACCTTTTGGTTCCTGTAGTTGCAAAAACAAAGTACTTTTCACAAAAAAACAAGTCATCGCTACAAGAAGTGGTCCTTTTTGCAACTGCAATTACAGAAAAAACCCTTGCTCAGAAGATAAAAAGTCATAAGAAAAGCATTCTATGAATAAACAATGACAGCTTGTCCTATTAGGAGAAATTACTCTTGTCTGGTCGGTATTTAATAAATAGCCACTTTATATTTTTTTTTTCCAGGCATGTTGTGTGTAGCATTTCAAGGTTTATGACAAGAATATCTTAAGTTTTGGGTGTAAGAGAACTTTTTCCCAATGTTTTAAATATCGGTTATCGAGAATTTATCGGACGGTCAAAATCCATATCGGATAGCGGATAATGGGGATATATCGGGGATAAGTAGTATTTATCAGAATGACATTACCGGATGGTGATATACATAATATAATATTCTAAAATGTAATTTAACAATACTTAATAAAATATAAACATACTAAAATATAAATAATTATGTTTAGGATCACTAACTAATGATAGAAACTCGGATCGGATTGGGTTTAAAGTGCGCTGAATAGGTGCCCGTTGTCGAAAATCAAAACTCAAACTAAAGAGCAATAATTCTGATTTTTTGGCTGACAATATCAGCCAATGACTCACTTTATCAGTGCATTATCGGTGATAAATATCCAAAAACAATAATAGATTTAGAATCGAACTTATCATAGTGGAAGGCCCCAAAACCGATAAATCTCTGATAATATGGGTTTATCGGCCGATATTTAAAATATTGTTTTTCCCCTAGTTTTTCTTCTTCTATGGTCATAGATTGACATGTCCAAGCATACTATGGTATTAATGCATGGATAGCAGTGGATCACGTGCATATCACATTTTTTCGTTATGGTTCAGTATTTAATTATACGAGTGTTCCTGATACGGGTGTATCGTCTCTTCGGGAGCTTAGCGATCCTCATGGGA
>BQKN01064966.1:252099-336320 GCA_022839385.1 Asparagus kiusianus | reverse complement strand
AAATCCCAACTGGAGCAGGAAACAGACCCAAGCCCGGATCCGCTACGTGGTCGACCGCAGAGCCCAAGGCGGTCGACCGGTCAGAACGACGAAAACTGGAAAATCGATTACAGGGTTTCCGGTCGACCGCAGCGCCATCATCGGTCGACCGCTCACAGTCCCGAGACATAGTCTGGGTCTGTGCACGAAGCGGTCGACCGCCGTGACTACGCCGGTCGACCGGCCAGAGTCCAACTGTAATTCCTGCAGTTTTGATGAATCCTTCGACTTCGTCGCCTCCAATGGCCTCGTCCACGACTCCTCTACTCTATTCTCAAGATACCATGAGAATCATCTATCCTTAAGCTCCCATGAGGATCGCTAAGCTCCCGAAGAGACGATACACCCGTATCAGTTCCATCAATTTATTCCTCATTAGAACATCATTGTTTGTATAGGTATTTGCGGCACATGTGATATCTATGCAAAGGGGGAGTTTCTTTCCTTCTAGGTAGTCTTTCTCCACCTTTGGTCCGAGTTTGGCATGTCCAAATGTGGTATCAACACATTAATATTAGTAGATCACATCCATCTCACATTCTTTCTGAATAGATACTGAACATTCATTATGGTCTATCAAGCGTGCAAGTCCACCACCAATTTACTCGTTGCTAGAACACCATTATTTGTAGCATGCTTTTATTTCTGCCTGTGATTATTGTCTTATACCATGGGTTAGTACTCAAAACTATTACATAGTAACAAAAATCACCAGTATGAACTATGGTATTAGTATTTAGGTAGAAAAAAATATATGCATAGTACCAAAAGTCAAGAGTTACGGAAAAGCAAAGAAAAATAGCCACCTGGAAGTGATCTGATAAAAAAAATACTCAGAACTGAATTCATCAAAAAAATCACTGGCAAATTTATTGGTATCGCAGCTACCTGTAATTGTTGGTGTGCTGCAGAAAGGGTTTTGCCAGCAACTAATAGCATTCTGGTTTTAGTGCAAAGTTGCTCCCTTTGGCTTCCAACATCCTCTAATGTTCTCTTTGTGTACATTGACAAGTTCCCCAGTGTGAGTTTTCTGGCCTCAAGCTTTTCTCTCATGTCCTCCAGCTCATTGGACTGACGAAGATATTCTTCCCTTACCTGCTGACCAGATCGCCGCCCGCTAAGCAGAAAATTAATCAATTCAAGACCAGTGAACTACAAAGAAGAGATCTTTTTCTTTTCTAAAATAAAACAGTCTAATAAAAAGAAAAAAAAGAGATAAATACTGATACTACGTGAAATTTTTCTCCAAGGTGGGGAGAGAAGGGGAAACATTGTACGAACCAAATTAGGCCTTAATTTTAAGAAAAAGGGGGAGAAGTTCATTACAAGATTGGGATACCTTTCCAAAAGTGGTCAACTATAGAACACTCCAAAAAGAATATAAGCATTCAATGAAATTTCTATAAAGGTGCTCAATTTGAATGAGGAGTTTACAAAGCCAAAAGCTGATATAACATCTCAGCGTACTCTCATTCTTCTCATAGAAACGAACAATAGAGTTAAACCCTCAACCCGATTCAGCTTTTTGCATGTGGCTACTATGATTATAGCTTAGACCTAGTCACCACTAACTTTGACCTAACTAAGAGGGTGTTTGGAAAGGCTTATTTCTTGAAGATTACAAATTATGTTAGCTTTTGGTGGCTTTTGGCGGCTCTTGGCTCTTACATTATTATTATTATTTGGTGTAACCTCCATGGGTAGAAAAGTAATTTGTTTAGTCAAACCTAGCTTATCTATATGAGCTTAGAAGATAGTTTTTCAAAAGTTGGGGAATCCAAACTTTTTCAGTTTAGACTTAAAAACTAGCTGATTTTGGATGTTACAAAACACATAGATATGAAGGGAAAAAAAACCTAGCTTAACAGCTACTTTGACCACAAAAAAATTCCCTGAAAGCACCCTCTAAATTTCACTTGTACTCATGAAACTCAACTAGCGAGCAGGATACTTCATTCTGGAGTGCAGATTAGAGAAATTGTTCATGTTTTTTCATTCACTGCATGATTTTTAGATTATATAACTGCGTGTTTGTACATGTAACCCTTTGCCCACAGAGAATTCCATGAAATCTTTCTGCATATGCAAAATGTATCTTCCAGATCAAATGTTAAAGGCCGTAGTTAACTCGCCCCAAAAGTCTAGTTGTTAGAGGGTGGGAACTTGAATATCTAATAAGCCCACAACTTACTCATGATTTACTCAATGTGGGGCCAAATGAACCGTAATTAACATAACAGACTTCCAAAGTCCAGATGCTCGCATGGCTGGCTTTGCACTAGTCTACTAATCAAACATTGCAACCTGACGCCACATCTTTGGTTTTGCACTAGAATAGTCCCGAACAAAGCTATAAAATTGGCATCACTACCCGCACTGCTCGCTTGCAAATGGAAAGATGGAGTTGGTACTTGGCACTGAACTATTTACACCGCCTAAAAGCTATACGTTAGAGAGGGAGCCTAAATCTTTAAACGCGCAACTGAGTCCCTATTTAGTCAATATGGGATCAAATGAGCCCTTGTTACGAATTAAGAGTAACCATCGTCGCAATCATCCAGTGATTCATACAATCATTCATCACACTGCAACCTAGTATACTTATATAAGGGCACCAAGAACACATCTTTCCAAAAGAAAACATTAAGATTACTACTTCCGAAAACTACAAAAGATTGCACTCCTAACGACATCGCTAACCAATTATTATACCTATTAGTCAAGCCACAAGTGGCAAAATTGCACTCAGATTATCATAAAGAATCCATAAAATGGCATATATTTCGTAAAAAAAAGCCCTAGAATTGAGAAAGAGCCCTAACCTTGATAATAGCCTCGATCCTCTCGGAGAGTTCCTCCTTCTTCTCCTTAGCCTTGTTAAGTGCAGATGAGAGGCTCCAGAGACGAGCGAGCTCCTGCTGTAACTCCTCCCACTCTATGATCTTCGGGTTATCGGATCCGATGACGATCATCTCCTTCTCCTCCGAATCCGAAGGAGGCGGCGCTGCTGATGAAGCTGAATCCAGATCGATGGTGGTGTGGTCGTTCTGGTTGAAGTCCATTGGAGAAGGAATTCATCGTTTTTGGGGAGTCGAGGTGAGGGGATCGGAGGAGATCATCGGCGATTCATTGATGAAATGATGCGGGTCGGGTTCAATAAGCAAAGGTAGGGATTTTGTGGATCGTTTTAACTAATCCCTTTTTATATGTGAATGTCGTGTTGGTTTTTTTTTTCTCGGTAAATCGCACTTAAATGCCCTCTACTTTAATCAATCGTGACCTCTCTTTTAATACCGAGCTAATAAAAGTTATTCTAAGGCATTTATCTATTAAAGACAGTTACGCTAAAGTTAAATGGTATGGTTGGGAGTTCACTTTAGGAAAAGAAAAGAAATGAGAAAAATTTTCCTTCCTTTCTTTTCCCTTCATTACTCTCAATTTGGGACGTAACATTTTGATACAAATTTCATTCCATTCCCTTTCTCTACCCTCCTAAAAGCAACTCCTAAACAATGTTAAAATTACATTTATTTTCCCCTCCTCCTCTCTACCCTCCATCCAAACATGCCAAAAAAAGAACCTCACTTCTCCACATATCTAAGAACACCACGTAATAGGTGGGATCAAAGTGTAACTTTGAGAAATTTTAGAGTAGTTAAGTGAGATTATTTATAAAACGATAGTATTTATATGCAATATATGGTGACTAAGAGAAGATCAAAATGTAACATTTTAAAATTTGGGGTATTTATCTGTATTACTTAAATACTTTGAGACACTTATTTGCTCGATTTTAAAAATAAAGATCACTTAAATTTAAGGATGGTGAAACTATAGGGCATTTAAGTGCAATTTAGCCTCATTTTTTGGACAGTCTAGACAAGCCTTTTTTACCTCGCGTTTGTGTTTTATCCGGACCAAACTTTTTTGAAAGAGAGACTATGTAAACCCCAAAAAGGAATTGTGATTAATATGTACATGATCGCGATACATAGATCTCACAATTAAATCTTTATCCATTGTATGAAAGTTGTAATTTGTTGATGAACATGATTACAACTAAATTAGTGGAGTAGAGAGGTTCCAAATGGTTTCGATCGTCACATGCTATTACAAACCCTCGTCATTGAAATGATTGCTTAGAATGCATAAAATTATGACTTTAATTAAAGGATCTCAAAAGTCATGAATTATTTTTCATGACTTTAATTAAATGATATCACAAGTCATGAATTATTTTTCATAAATTTACAAGGTAAATTTATGAAAATTTATCCTTAGCATAGATATTTAACTCATTCGTCAAGGCCATGAGTACATGAAGGTCTTGACTTGTCTTATGACTTGTCTATATAAAATCCGAGAACTCTAATTCTAAGCGTCAAACCAATCCAAAATAAAAGAGCTATAAAACCTAGCATACTTTTTTTCTTGTCAGCAAAGAGGGCGAACCTGGATTCTCTCAATTACAAAAAAGTAGTGGAGAGACCATTATTTTTAATCTAACTATTGATTATTTAGTAGACGGTTATGATACAATCTAAGTCTAACACTCACCATGCTCCCGTGCATTGCACACATTCGTAATTTACACTCAAAAAAAAATCACAACCACCGACTCGATAATTAATGGTTATGGTTATGTAGTGGTCCCTCCAGTACTTTTTGACAGTGAAGAGGATCCGAATCCAGGAAAAGCCACTTGGTTAAAGCACTACTCTCTCTCTCTCTCTCTCTCTCTCTCTCTCTCTCTCTCTCTCTCTCGACCTCGAGATCAAGCCCCCACCCAAACATATACAATGGGGGTATAGGGTCTCACATTAATTCAGCCCAGCCTCAGGTAAAGTAGACAAGAATCGAACACAAGATCGTGAAAACTATATTGAAACCTCCTAACCATCCGAGTCAGCCACAATGGGTTAGACTAGCATGCTTGCTTGAAGAAAAGTCATCATTTTCTGAAGGACTAAGGGACGAATTACATTCATCAAGGAGCATTGCTTACGAAATGATAGAGGGTTCTGCACTTATGAAATCTCAGTGAAGTAATCCTATTTTATTTATCAAATTTATAACATTCATTTGATCTTGGCTCATATATTTTATTTATTATAAGATTATTTTATTCCTAATATGATTAGAATCATCTATACACAGTTTATTTGCGATTCTAATCATATTAAGAATAAATTAGTCTTGTGATTAAGAAAACTGAGCCAAGATCAAACGCATGGCATACATAAAATTCATAAATAAGATAGGATTACCTCATAAAGATTTCACACAAGCAAAACCCTCTAAAGTTTAGCACTGAATGCTCCTTGGTGAATTTAATTCGTTCCTTGGTCATTTGAAAAGTGATGATTTTTCTTCAAACAAACATGCTAATTTTTGTAGCTCTTTGGTTCTAGATTGGATGGATGCTAAGAAGGACAAATTTTTGAAATCAACCTTTTTGAGATTTTAATCAGCAAAAACGACCTTCTTATAAATTAATTAGCAAAACCGACCCTTTTCAAATGAAAAGGGTTGGTTTTGCAGTGAGAGTTGTTTTACGAAGTGCACGGGACTACTAGTCCCGTGCACTTCGTTTTAATAGACCGACCCCTCTCTTTTTTGGCTCTCGTGACTAACCCCCTCTTCCCCAAAAACCCTAACTTCATTTCCCAACCCTCCTCTCTCTCATCCGTTCTCATCCTCCCCCCCTCTCTCTCGTGACCTCTTAATTTCCCAAACCCCCTCTCTCTCCTCCGTTCTCATCCTCCCCCCCTTTACAGCAACAGAAATGCCCTCCACCTCCAGTCCCCGCCGAGCATCATCGGCGACGACGGAGGACATGAGATCCTACGAGAAGCTTCGAGAGGAAAGGATCAAAGAGAACCTCGAGAGGATTCAGAAGCTCGGCATCATCAATCTCTCTCTCTCTCTCCCTCAAGTCCAGTCCCCGTGGCTTCGCCGGCGACGGTGCCGTCGTTTGCCACTGCAGCGGCCGTCGGCGCAATGCTCCTCCGTCTATCTTTCCTCATGGCCCTGCTACTGGCAAGCTCTTGCTGCTGCCGCCGCCGCCGAGGTGATCTTCGAGGTCCATTGCTTAGCCTCTCTTTTTTTGTGCTCATGTTCGATCTACAATGTGCATTCTTTTGATGAAAGATTGAGGATTTTAATTGTTTGTTTCATTAGTTTCGTTTTTTCAAATCCCTGCTCTTTTATGTTTGAAAGGTTGAGGATTTTGAGTGTTAGTCGCCAAAAAAAAAATAAAGTTAGGGTTTTTGGGGAAGAGGGGTTCAGTCACGGGAGCCAAAAAAGAGAGGGGTCGGTCTATTAAAACGAAGTGCACGGGACTAGTAGTCTCGTGCACTTCGCAAAATAGCTCTCACTGCAGAACCGACCCTTTTCATCTAAAAAGGGTCGGTTTTGCTAATTAATTTATAAGAAGGTCGTTTTTGCTGATTAAAATCTCAAAAAGGTTGATTTCAAAAATTTGTCCATGCTAAGAATTAGATTTCTCAAACATTATATGGGTAAATTAGAACCATTATATATAATTATTATCTTTGACCAATGAAATTAATATCATTATTAAGGTCATATTCTTCATAACTTTTACTTTGTGAATTTATGAAAAATAAGTTTTTTTTAAAATAGCACCTTGCTACCTTCTGTTAGTCTATGGATGGAATATTTCCTCAAAGATTCACATACAAAAATGTCCCTAAAATTTACTAAAATAATTAAAATATCTTATCTTTGTCATTCTCGTTTTCCTTCCAATGCCCTAACTTGCATCGTTGATCCTTGTTATGTACTAAAGATCCTTAATGGTTGATGATTCTTCATGGCTAGCTATTTCGGTGAGAATAATAGTTGAAGAGATAAAAGTTGGAATTGTTGTTGGGGTTACCTTGATTCTTCTGGTAAAAAATTTCGATGGTGGATATCCATCTTGCAAATCATTGAACAAACGGTTAGAAGGCACCAAGACGTGACTACCCAATAATCCTCCGATGCTAAAGTCAGTAACTGTAGGAAGAAGGTGAAATTTTTATCTAAAATTAAGAATAAAATTGGACTTAACTTTTAGCATATCACTTTTACCTCTTTTATATTGGCTTGGAAGGGTACATTAGGGAGAGAGGGAAGTCCACTTAGCGTCATCTGGTCGGTTCAGGAGAGTAATGAGGAGGCTTCCCCTATAACATAATTGTCTGTATGCCCCTCTTTCATTGGACGAAGTAGTTAGGATGGCAAGAGAGGGCATTGAGAGAATAGTCCTGATGATTGCATGCACGCCCTCACGTGAATTAGTTATGTTCATATTGTTCCGTGTGAGGGAAGAGTGTGTTCATCTTGCCACGGGGGTAAGATATCAAGCTTAGTTCGATGTTGGACGTGTTGAGTTTTTTTGGTCAAAACCGCATTCCAAAATGAGTTTTCAAACTATATATATATATATATATATATATATATATATATAAACTACTAGTACTTTTTATAAATGCTTAGTAGCATAGTGGGAAGTTAAAGTTTTGATGTTTTAAAAGGTCCTCTGTTCGAGGCTTGCTAACGGCAAGCCGAGAAGTATTTTATTTTAATTAATCCCTCATAATTTCTAGTGGGTCGTGGGCTGTGGGCCGTGGGTTATGGGTTCATGAGCCGTGGGCCAATAGGCCGGGGATCGGGGCTAATCGAGCTGAGGCGCTAAGTGATGCTTTGTTAGGCGCACTTCGCATTGAGGCATCAGGGCTAGGTAGCGCCCTTTAGCACCACATTGGCTACCACGAAGGTTGCCTCGTAGGCTGCTTAGCAGCATACGGACGAGCTACGCATTCGTACGAGGGTGTGACCCTAGCGTTCTTGAGATCAGACGACGCTCCTCTGTTTGACGATGTTCATCAATTGGTTGATGAGGTTCACCTATTTGACGATGTTCGTCTTATTGTCGAGGTTCGTCTGATTCACAAGATCAGACGATGGTTCGATTGTTCGACGAGGTTTGTCCGTTCGATGAAGTTCGTCCTATTGACGTTCGCCACTTTGACGAGGTTCGCCTGTTTGACGAGGTTCGTCTTATTAATGTTCGCCCGTTTGACGAGGTTTGTCCGTTCGACGAGGTTCGCCCGATCGACGAGGTTCATCCGATCGACGTCCACTCGTTTGACGAGGTTCGCCCGTTCGACGAAGTTTGCCCGCCCGACGAGGTTCGTCCTATTGACGTTTGCCCGTTCGATGAGTTTTGTCCTTGTAGGGTTACAAAATTGACTAGGATTGATTTCTTGTTTTAAGAAAACTAGGTTCGATCACTTGGTATGAAACCCTTACAATCACTCACGCTCTCTCTCAATTACAGATGAATAGAAAATTAATTCAGCTCCTCCTTGTTTAACGTGGGTTCTTGGTGGCGAAAGGATGCTTCCCCGATGCTTGAGTCGAGATTTCCTCCCGTTGACGATCAGAACAAGATTGCTGGAGCTTCTGTTCGTTAGCCGGCTAGAGTCGAAGTTTGCACTCCGGATCTGTACGCAGAAACTCTAGTCTCCGATGCTTTTTGAAGTCCAAGTCGAAAATCTCCAACCCTTTTCTCTGTAGCCATCCATGGCTATTTATAGGGTTTTAGAACGTAACCGACGTGCTAAGATCACGGGTAGAGGGGCGTAACTGCCTCCTCCAATTCAGCGCATGCTGTAACGTGCTCCTGAAGATTAGCCTACGTGGCTGACTAAGTCTTCGGAGCCGTTACAGCTAAATCTCACGTGGACAACGAACCTCATCTTTAATTGAAACGGGGTTCGTCATGTAAGACGAGACTCGATATGCAGCGAGGTTCGTCTTATAAAGTATACTTTGTAGTAAATAAGCTTCTTCTAATGAATTTTGTCTTCACTGACTTCATCTGACGAAGTTCGTTAGTACGAATTTCATCTTCACTAACGAACTTCGTCTTCGATAGCTGGGTCCAACTGCGTAGTAAACCTAGTGACTTTTTCTTAAACGAACATCGTCTTCACTGACGAGTTTCAAGTTCAACGATGAGCTTTATCTTCACTGACGAACCTCATCTTTCGAAAATGAATGTCGAACCTCGTTTCTAATGATGAGTTTTATTGTTTGTTGTTGAGTTTTACTGCTCGACGACCTACGTTCTTGAGGTTGGTCTTCACTAAACAATGAGCCACATCTCTGATTGAGACGAGGTTCGTTTTCCTGACCATCCTTCTCATATTTTGAAATTTAGCATTTTTGAATGCCTACAAAACTCCCTTCAAAGTTTTCAGACTTGAATTGGGTTGTATATAGTCTGAAACACTTTGAATATCTATAGGCGTCTTGAATTCGCAGAGTTTATTTGATGAACTTAATTTCATCATGAACTTCGTCTTTACTACGAGGTTCAACATGGATATTACCCCGAAGTTCATTCTGGAGTTCGTCCCTCTATACGAGCTTTATCAAAATAACAGTCATCTGACAGCTTGTGGTTTCGTCAGCAATGCTGTTACGCACCTTTTTTAGACCCAATAGATGATTGCCACCTGGCGTTTAGAGATCTCTGTGAATCTCATCTGCAGATCTTGTTGGGGAGGGATCTCATCAAACAATCTCAACTGAAGATCATGACCCTTGATTCGACCTTTTCCCGCCCCTATATATAGGGCATCATCATATGAGAAGTCCTTTCTTCTCTTCATCATTTAGACTATCTGAACTCCTCCTCTTCCAAAGTTTCAATCTTTTCTTCTTCGCAAGCTCTTCAAACAGAATCAATAGCCCCCAAGACCGCTGTAGACCGAAGCAAGGGCAAGGGAAAGAAGGTTGTCGGTTCTTCACACGAACCCACTGTTCTACCTGCTTTCTCACGTAATAGATCTAAACGCACGATTTGCGTTCTGAAAGATATCAACCCTGTTTACTTTAGACTTGGGTTTCCCGAGGGAGATGAACAGTTTCTTCCAGACTCATCATAAAGATGACGTCTTTTTTATTTGATGAAGCTCGTCATTGATGAGGCTCGTCTTCATGACTAGTCTCGTCTTTAGATGAGTCTTATTTGTTAATTGAATCTCACATGTCCAACGGCATTAGCTATCTTGACGAGGGTCTTCCTCAAGCTTTAAACGAAATTCGTTTACATGATGAACTTCGTTTTCAAATGATGAACTGCGAACCTCGTTTTCACCAACGAGTTTTACTGAACTGATGAACCTTGTCTTCACTGGCCAGGTTTATCAAGCGAATGAAATTAGCCTGGTTAACGAAGTTTGACATTTGTTGCAACACGAGGTTCATCGTTTGAACGAATTTCGAAGTTTGTTGCTGAAACGACCTTCGTGTCACTTGGCCTTGACTGTTGCTTGAGACTAATCTTGTTTGTCTTTTTGTGCAGTTGTATATCCCTCTATTCTAATTCCCCAACATGGTGATCTCGAAGCGGATGGTACTCTGGTAGCTGCAACTCATTCTTATTACTCTACCCTTGAGAGTATTCATTTGTTCGGAGAACGGGAGCAAAAAGAAGTGGATCTTCTTTCTGAACCTTCAATTTCCACATTTAGGCGTATGATCACTGATGCTCCTCTAGAGTCCATTAATCATGAACACATTGTGAAGCCTGTTCTCTTGTTTGGAAACTCTTCACAGGATCCCAACTTATTGGATATCAGGACTTATGAATGGCTTAGAACTGTGAATGGGCGAAACTTGTTCTTGCCTCGAATAGAGCGTGACGTGTCTCTTACTTCTTTAAAGATTGTTTCAGCTTCAAGAAGAATGGACTGGAATTTAACCCCAACACAAGATGGGGTTACATGTGGCTACTTTTTCTAGAGCGGTGCTAAGATAGATAGCGGTAGCTGTTACATCATCGGATTACACCCGGGGCTCTTTCAAAAGGAGCTTCCTGTTGGTGAGATTGTTGAGGAGGCTAACACTTTCGGTCGTGCATTCTTTAAGCGAATGGGTCAATTCCCTGCTAAAGACTTTAGGATTCCTGGCTGGTCTCATTGGAGTCCTACGCAATGGTGGCCTCGTGTCACCGAATACATCTTGCAGGAGAACCAGGAATACCTACAAAGGTTTGGTCTTTATGCACCCATTAAGGCGACACAATTCGGATTAGTCAATAACTCCCACCAATTCTTTGAAATTTTGGAGTTATATAACCCTATCACCCTTACTTTCTTTACTCCCAATGGAGAAATAGGAATTGCTCTTCATGAGATGGAGGAAGTCTCCGGGTTGCCATATAGGAATAATCCATATGAGGAATACATCCCAGGTCAACGGGAGTTAACTTCTCTAGAAAGAGAACACCCCCAGGTGGTAGAGACCTTTTGGGAGGTAATGTGACATTACCACATTTGCATGAATGTGGAAGGGTGGCTCAATAAGAGGGGTGAAAAGCTCCTCAGTCATAACATCTGGGCGCGTTACCTCTTCAAGAATCTGGAGCACAAGAATGATCCAGTAGTGTCATTGAGTCCTTGTGATACGAGTGAATTATCTCGACGACTACTTGATCATCCACCCATGCATCATGTATCAGAATCGGATGAACAGGGTTACCCTGCCAGTACCACATTTGAGAGTTATTTCTTTCAAGATGGAGAGCCAATATCTTCCAAGGCTTTGCTGGCGGGATATCTTATGCTATGGCTTCAACAAGTCTCGTTGTTTCTGGAAGCTTCAATATGTTGCCCATGGAAGTAGTGTTCCCCGTCGTGTGTTTGGCGTACGAGCGTTCCTATGCACTGCTTCCTGCCATGATTGCTCGCATTCATTATGGACTGCGGAGTTTATTTATCAATTTTGTCGGGGCAACGAGAATCCCAAGGTAGGGTTGCCCTACACTTATTTTATGGCATAGGTTGTTCTGCATTGCCCAACCCTTATGAGCACACCTTCCGCTCGTATAGAGGGTCAAGTTACTCCTTTCATTCAGAGATTAGAGAACTTAGATTGGGAGAAACACTATATGGCCTTAGTGAGGCGTGTTCTCCGTGATCATAAAAAATGTGAATTCAATCGATATTTTCCTCATTTTCCCGGAACCAGCTATGGACAGGCCATAGTGGATGCATCAAACGGTCAGGGTAACACCACCCTATCACTTGGCTGTTTCATGTGGCTTATGACCATTCGTCCCGGGTATCATATTTTTCGTTTCGGTCCCGTGTATGTGTTAGAGCCTTACTTGCCCTGTTGCTTCGCTCTCCAATTCGGCTACGCTCAGTTGTATGTCGGTAACCCCAACACTCAACTGAAATATGAGGGTTGTAGCTTGATTATTGGAGCCAGAGCTTAGTATTGGACTATCACTGGAGGTACAGGCGCTTGTTTCTTGTTTCCGCAACAGGTACCACAGCCTCAGACCATGCTTGCTTATTACAAGTGGCACTGTATGACAAACGCAGCGATCCCAAACTTTAATGTTAATTCTTCGGGGCTGTGATACATTCGGGGTCGGTATAAATTTGGAAATGCTTCTAGACGAAGCCATATACCAGGACTCAAGGAGTTCTTGTATGCCGAGGAAAGTGCTGAGGTGGAAGAATCTCACCCTTCTAGTCCTCATGAAACTCAGGAGGAGATAGACACTGCTCTGAGAGAGGATGTGCTTCATAAATCTCCTCATGTTGATGAATACGGGAGCCACATGCCTGCTGCTTCCGATATAGGAGATCTCTTAGAGATGGAGCAGATCTTGGTGGGTTTGAGCATTTCGTCCCTACTGATGAACCTTGCGAGCCTCCTCCACATGATACTTCTAAGGGATTTTTTCTGCCCATTGAATCTACTGCCGAAGGCTCTCATTAGCAATCCCAGGCTCTTGAAGAAGCATAACTCGGCACAGGGATCACTGGTATGCTAACATTGATTTGTCTTAATTTTGACTTATTTTTCTCTGATACTTATTATTCTGGCGAACTACAGAAGTTGAGGCCCCGAGACAAGTGAGGGAAAAGTCTAAAGAATTCGGGCGAATGCGCAAGTCTAAACGCCTCGCCAAGAGAACAAGGCAAAATATTTCTCCGCCCAGGACCCTTTTGATAGAGTCACTCTGAGTTGAAACAGATTCAGAATTTGAGGATGAAATTCCTTTAGCCCAACTCCGTACTGGATTGCGTTCGGCGCCAAGCACTAACGTTGAAGACGCTTCTATTGATCATGGTAAGATAAACATATAGTCATTTACCTTTCTGGATTTTCAAGGTATTAACAACTCTGCTCGCTGTGTTTAGTTGTTTCCATAGACTCCACTACCTCTACTAATGTGGGTATTGAGGCAGGACTAGCTTCTGGTGGCCCTACTGAAAGTAGGATGCCTCCAAGTTCAGCTATGAAAACAGGCCAGGTTGATAATTCGACTGTTAATCTTGATGAAGCTAAGGGAACATAACTTGCTTCGACTACCATGGCTGAAGCTGAAGCCACCGTGAACACAAGTGTTGTGTCTACCAGCTCCATCATCATGACTAAAATTTGCATCACTGTAGGTGTAATTTTTGATCTCCCGAAAACAGGGGAACTTCGTTTGTATTGATAAGAAGGCTTATTACAAACTAATAATCAAATGGTTACAACAGAAGCAGAGGGGAGGCCCTCTTTGTTTAATCATGGGGACTTTAAGGTAGCTACAGGATGCTTCGCTCGGTGCTCGTGCCGAGTTTGCCTCCCTTGGACGATTCGACCGAGGTTGTTGGAGAGCTTCAGTACTCAGTATAAGCTCAAGGTGAAGGAGTTTGTCTCTTTTGGCTCGCCGGCGATCAGGGCTCGGAGCTAGGAGATGGCGCTGTAATGCAAGGGTATGCAGAAAGCCTCTTCCTCTCTTGATTGATCAATCGATCGATCCCCCTCCAAGTTGCTGAGAGAAGCCTTTTAATAGGAGAGAGACAGTTTGGCTGTTCCTGGAATTATGGGATGTGACCATACATTGTTCAAAGACATTCTGCTGTTCCTCTGTGCTGCCAGCGGTCATTCGAGGAGTCGCATGTTGCGTTACGTCGCGTAGGAGTGGGAAAGCCCCTCCTCGTACCCGTGACAGCGGCTGCCAGATGCTTGAGTGGATCTGACCAGCTCATAGAACGCCGACGACTCTTTCTCTCGGTTTGGACGAGTGAGGTAAGCAGCATTTATGAGGGTGCAGGCTGCTCTGGCAGCTGTCTGCTTACCCACGCTGCGAGCCACCGAGTGGCCATCTGACGGTCCTGGGGTCCTGTGCCTTCTCTCCTCTCCCTATGTCTTGATAGAGGTTAGAGAATGGACGTCGTGTGTCTGAGTGAGCTCCAGATAGCTTGTGGTGCGCCGACGGCTTCAGTTTTCCATTCTGATGGGTGAGGCGACCCGCATTTATGAGTATGCAGGCCGGTCCGGCGCCTGTCCTGTTCGCTTGAATTACGGGCAGCCGTCTGACGAATCTGGAGCACTGTGCTCCCTCCCCTCGCATCGCGGGAAGTAGGGAAGGCTTATCCCTGGAAACCCGGCTTTTAGCTCACGTAGGTGGGTTTGGTCTTCTGCCAGCGGAATTAGCATATGAAGACGGATTTGGAACCCTGCGGGCGGATTTGGCTCATAGGGCAGATTTGGGCCTCTGCGGGCGGATCTGGCTCATGAGGGCGGATTCGCTCCCATGTGACTTGGCGTGTGAGGGCCTAGGTGTACCATCGAACCCGTCTCATGGCTACACTCCATTCTTCATCTAAGTGGATGGTCTTGACTTGCGGGCGAATTTGTTTGTTAGTCCGTCGTGGTAATTTTTACCGTCTACAAGACCCCCTTCAAAGTTTTCAGACCAAAACCGGCTTACGTGTGGTCTGGAATACTTTGAATAAAGAAATTTTGGGCGGATCAAGTGTCTTAGGATTTTTAGCAAATCCTCAGCTATCAACGGATTTGATCTGCCTTTACCGATTACCGTTTGAATCGGGCTAGCCATACTATTCCCCTCAGTATGATGAGTTGCCGAGTGGTTTCTCTTAGGCTTAATGCCAAGATTTCTACTCTGACCCCTAGCCGCCTGGGGCGCGGGTCTAAACAAAGTTACTTCGTTGATTTTGAAATTTTGGGCAAATCGCCTGTTTCCCAAGGGTGGGCGAGTCACGCAGGCGAAGCTGGGCTTCAATGGCGAAACTTCGTCCGTCCTGCGGATTTTATCAGGATCTTCGCCACTGAGACCTTTCCTTTGGGGCGAAAATAGGTTCAATCGTAAGTGGGCCACGTATCCATTGGTAGGGCCCCGCGCCCCCAGCTAGGACGGCGCAGTTCTGTCACGTCGCTTTCGTCACGACTTGACACCCTGACGTCCGCTTCGTGTGCCTCGTTCGGATCGTGGCTGTGGTTTTCGAATTCAACCGCCGGATATAACCGTTGATTCCGATTTGGGTTTCGGGTCGCGACCGGCCTGTTTCCTGTTTCAACAGTTCCTTCGCTACACTGGGGGCGATCTGGGCCGTTGATTTCGATCGAGGCTACGTCTCCCATCCGTGGGGGTTTCGCCTTTTGAGGGTGTTCGTGGCCACGTGGGAAGTTAGGTCTTTTAAATGAGCCATCTTCTTCCCTCGAGAGCTGCCGTGTTCAAGAAATCTTTGAAAACTTTTTTAAGTAGATAGAGTCCTGCTCCATCCTTCAATGGCGCCACGATCCAAGAAGTGTATTGCAAAGGGAAAAGGGCCCGGACACTTTTCTGACCGTCTCTCCGCCGGTGCGCCCCTCCGCATGCCGGAGCCACGTTTGGGTAAGTCGCGAGGTCTTTCTGATGACCACGAGTCGGTTACAGGTGTCGGGCTGGGGAGATGAGCGTTGCTCATTACCCTGGAATTCTGCCGCCCTTTGGTAGCTTCCCCGATTTGGGGCGAAGTTAGCCCTGTTTGCCTATAGAGGGTGACTTCTATTTCCGTGGGCGAACCCCACCTTTAGCGGGAAGGGGCGAACTCGCTTTTTGATGGGCGAGTTTGGCCCCTTTCCCGATAGAGGGGGGCATTGTCTGCACGGACAGGCCTTGTTCGAAATGGGTTTCCCCTTTCGACAAGCGGATTCGCCCATACTTGTTTGATGGGCGACTTCGCTCATACTTGTTTGAAGGGCGACTTCGCCCTTACAGCGGATTTTGTCTTGACTAACTTTTGCTCCTTCTCGCAGCGACCTTTTCTGATGAGGCTTTTCCAGAGGGTGTGGCCGTTGGCCACGCCGGGGGTACGGGCTATGCGGCGCCTCTTCGATTCCCTTCTTTGGCTCCGGCACCCGTGTTCGCTGTTGATAAGCCACATGGTTTGATAAAGAGGGTCTCGAACGGGCATCATCTGACATTACGCGAATTGACGACCGATGCAGTGTTGACCGATGATGCCAGGGCGGAGCTGCCAAAGCCCCAGTTTTTGTTTGGCGATGCGGCGAGTGATCCTTCCGCTCTGCTGCTCAAAGAAAGCAGGTGGTTCCGCACGGTGGAAGGGACTCACTATTACCTCCCCAGCATGCCGAGAGGGTTCTCGATCGTCGAACTACGGTCCCTCGCGGTCCCCGCGTGATGAACTGGGACTTGACTCCGACTCAGGACGGGGTCACTTGTGGTGTTTTTACGGGTTCTTCGGCTGGGTATGGGGTAGAGAGTTCATGTAAGCGTGTGACGGGTCTACGCCCTGGCCTACTGTCCAATGAGCTGCTGGCAGGGGAGACGACGGCGGTAGCGGAGACTTTTCGCCACCGCTTCTTCCGTGTCGGTGGGAAATTTCCTCCAAAAGACTTCAGAGCCCCGGGGTGGGTATATTCGGCGCCTGGTAGCGATACTTGGTGGTCCAAGATCACCGATTATGTTTTGGCCGAGAATTCTGACCTTAAGAATTCGGAGCTGTATGTGGCCATTCAAGCCACTCGACATGGTTTGCGGATCAACGCTTCCCAGTTCCACAGCATCCTGGAACTGTACTGTGCGGAAAGCGACACGTTCTTCACCCCCAACGGGGAGCTTGTCATTACCCCCCATGAGATGTATGACGTGTCAGGGCTGCCTCTGGGAGATTTTCCCTATGAAGAGTACGTCCCGGACCAAGACGAGATTGATTAGCTTTCGAACCATTCCCCCTTGGCGGTTGAGACTCTGTGGGAGTTACTTTGCCACTACCACATCTGCCTCAGTACCTTAGGGGCATCGGATCATAAAGGGAAGAAGAAGAGGACTCCTGGTATCAGTCACAAGAATTGGGCTGATTATCTGTTCCCAGGGAACGATGTCAAGGGGAAGCCAGCTCTCCCGCTAGACGAGTGTGACCAATCTGAAGTGGAGGCGAGGACCGCTGAAGAGGGAAGCACCCTGACCCTCGAACGTGACGAGGGCGGATTCAAGTCTGGTACGGTCCTTCGTTCGTTCCATCATCAGACGAAGTCCCCCATATCTGGGAAGGCTCTGCTCGCTGGGTACCTCATGTTATGGCTGAAGAGGTGTGTAGTCCCCACTCACTCTTTCGAGGCGCTTCCTGTGGAGGTCGTGTATCCCGCAGTTTGCCTGGCTCACGGTAAGTCCTACACCTTAGTGTCGGCGATGATAGCGTGCATTCACCGGGGGCTCCGCACCCTGACGACCCAATTCTGCTGCGTATCGACCATCGATGAGGGGGCAGGAGAGATTATCAGGACCCCCAATCCTAGGGTGGGACTGCCGTATACTTATTTGATGGCATGGTTTGTCTGCCATTGTGAATGTTTGATGAGCGCTCCTGCGACTCTTCCAGGAGATAAGTTTGTTCCGTTCGTCGAACGCTTGGAGAGGTGCTCCTGGAAGTGTAAAGACATTCCTGACGTGCGGAAGACGCTTTCGCATTTTGTCCATTACAACTTCCGTCGTTTCTTCCCTTATTTTAGCGGAGGAGGATACGGGGAGTCTTTTAGAGATGCGCCGACGGCGGATCATCATACAGTTCTCTCCCGCGGTGCCTTTCGCTGGCTGGTGAACATCCGGCCGGGGTATCATATTTTTCGGACGGGCTCCGTGTGTTATCTCGAGCCGTATATCCCTTGCAGGTTCGCCCGTCAGTTTGGCTACGACCAATTGTACGTAGGCAACGCCAATCCCCATCTGCACTTCAAAGGAGGGTTGGTGGACGGAGCTCGGGGATGGTTTTGGACTTACGCTGACGGTACCCAGACCCGCTTTGAACTACCTGTGAAGGATCGCGATTTGCATCACACTCTCCTGTACTGCAGGTGGTATCGGGGTGCCAGTGCTAATCCCGAAGGCTTTTGGTTTGGCGGCTCGTGTTTGGCGGAGCAGGGGCGTCCTCCCAGAAGGCCTCTACGTACTTCGAGATGGAGGGGCCGCCAAACTGTTAAGGAGTGGTTGTCTGAGGACCCGGCTGAAGACACCAAAGGCGGCGACATGGATCCAGACGAATCTGAAGCGCCCGAGGTGCAAGCTCCTTCCCCTAGTCTCCCCTCGGACCCCCAAAGCGAGCGTAGGGAGCCTGTTGAGTTGACTCGAGCGGGTGAACGTCTGGAGCAAGCCCGGAGCACGATTGCTGGGCGGATGGGGGTGCCTCTGTTATCTCCAAGCAGTTCGTTGCTCTCGAAACGGCAGCGAGAAGCGGCGGAGAGTTCTAGAGCGGAAGCGGCCAAGAGGGCCCGTAGCGAGGAGACTGTGGTGACCACCAGAGCGGCGGATGGTCGGGACGATACTGTCTCTGGGGCGGGAGCTGCTCAACCTGCCCCTTCTGCCGTACCGCGGACGACTCTGGTGATTTCGGAGGACACGCTTCCTTCCTCCGATATGGGGTCACAGGTAGGGGTCTCAATGACTCCTGCACCTGCACCAGGAGGTAATCTTTCGGCGCGGTACTCTTGTGTACGAAGTCGGGTTCGTATTTTCTGACTGTTCATATTGAATTCGTGCAGGTGCAGTCGAGAAAGCGATCCCCATTCCCTCTGACGAAGAGGAGGAGAGTGGAGACGAAAGAGAACTAGGGGGTTCAGGTAAGCATGAGTTTTAGTGTTGTTGATCCTTCTAAGCCAAGGGGGCATTTATCGGTCTTATATATATATATATATATATATTTTTATCCGCAGTTGGCTCTTCTCATGAAGTTACTGGCAAGGAGGATCCTCCCTCTTGGGAGGGTCATTCAGGCGAATCAGAGACGGATGACGACGCCTCAATTCACGAGGCGCTATCGAGTGAAGAGGAAGTATCGGTCCCTGCGGGTCAGCAAGGGGGAACCTCCACCTTCGAGGGAGTACCGGTCGGGGGTGAGCGTTCGGTGTGAGAGTCTCCAGCTCAAGGGGGAACCCCCATTGGGCTGACGGCCACTTCCTTGTCGGTGGTGACCTGCGATTCTGCCACTGCCACTCTGGTGGCACCAGCGGTTGTTCCGGCTCTGGCGACGCCAATCGCTGTTTCCGCGATCACGACCACCAGTACCCCGATTGTGACTTCATCCTTGGCCGAAGATGCCGCTCTCTCCCCCTTGGAACGCTGGCGAAAGACGCAGGTGGCGCGAGCCCTGGCCAACTTCGAAGATACTTTGGCCCACTGCACCCGGCTGGTCTTGGAGGAGAGTTGTCCCTTCAAGGAATTCAAGGAGGATCTTGAACACGACGCGTCCTTTTTGCTCAAGAGGCCTGGCGCTACCGCGGTGAGGCCCTACTTTCGTCGTCTGAACGAAGTGGAGGGGGCTGTCCGGCAGCTGCTCGCTCTTCGCGCGGAAAGTTCCACTCTTGTTGATCTCGCCTCCCGCGAAGTTCGAGTAGCTATGGCAGATCGTGATCGCCGCCTAAATGAGAATATGTCGCTGGAGTTAAAGTTGTCAGCAGAGTTGGAGCAGGCCAAGGCCGAGGATACCCGAGTGGCCCACGAGCAAGAGAAGGCCGATAACCGGTTCTCCCGACTCTCCTTCGAAATAGAGAGGCTGAAACAGGTTATAGCTGACGCACAGGCTTCCCTGGCCATCCAAGAGAAGGCTCATGATCAGGTGGCAAAGGAGTTGGAGGGTATTGAGTCTCGTAGGCAATTGGTCACTGACTCTGTTGAGGAGAAGAACCGAGCTCTCAAGGATGTCAAAGAGACCATCCAGGACTTAATCTCACGTACAGAGGAAGATCTTCATCGAGAGGTCTTAAGGAAGATTGAGCTTCGCCATGCTGAAGAGATTCATGAGGCAGAGCTGCGATTGAGAGCCTTGTAATTTACCTTGGATTTTCCGTTGTAATAGGACTTCCTTTTCATGAATGAAATTATCCTTTTGTTTCTGGCAATTATGGCTTGCGTGCATACTACATATAACATAGATATTTTCGTGCACTAGTCGGCGTTTAGCCGTGGGACACTTTCCTCAACAGACTCGTTTCGCCTGCAAGCGAGTTTTGCCTGAGGGTGAATTCGCAGTTGTCATACTAACAGCGACTTTGGTTACGGGTAGGCTCCGTTTTTAGCGGGCCGTGTGTTCACCCACGTGCATGTCGGTTATGGAGGCGTGGGTGAGCCGCCTCGCATTAATTGTGGCGCGATGGGTCTCCTCATCCTTCGCGCCTGATCTGGGCCGTTGGTTAGAGATCGTGCCCAGGAACTGCTGAATCTCAGCCGCTCATATAGGACACGGAATATTCGGCCTTCCCTTCAACTGTTTAGGCCTGAAGGGTCCAATCAAGCCTCGTATAACTGCCTAGGGTCGGGGTATTTTAGTACCCTTCTCCTCGTCAAGAAAGACTAAAGTTTTCTTGTCGTCTTTTTTAGAGAAGATAAATTTCTCTCGCATCTCCCAGATGGCACCGAAGGTGAAAAGGGTAACCTCCAAGAAAAGGAAGGAGGCATCTTCTTCGGGCGCGGCAGGAGTCGCTGCTGCCGAAGGTATGTCTTTAACTCAACCCCCGCCCAGGCATGGGTTGGTATTCCTCGCCTAACTCCCCCTCTCATGCCATCGCTGTGCTTCACAGCCCATGACGGCGCGCCGCTTCCCGAGGAGTGTGAGGCTGAGCCTATTCTGATATCTGACGATGAGCCTGAGAGTCCGGCGGCTTCCCCTGCTCATGATCCGGCTCCGCAGCCAGGAACAGAACCTTGCCTCGAGGTTCCCCCTATTACGATGCTCACCCCTTGTCAAGAGCCTGTCCCCTCTGATTCCTTGCCTTTGCAGGCTCGCATCGAAGAGTTCGAGAACGCCGTAAAACAAGTGATTTCCCTTGTCAATCTTGGCGAGGGCAGCTTTGACGGCTTCAGGCAATCCCTCCTGGATCGTGTGGTCGACTTTCGGCGCTTGAACGAAAACCGTCTTGCCACTTGTTGCATGCAGAGGCTCCGTGTTTTGGAGTCACGCATGATAAGGCTGGAGACATTGCTACAGGAAGGTCCTGAGGCCGACGTGGAGTCCTGCCTGGCCCATATCAGGCGTCGGGAAGCTTAGGATCAGGAGGTCCGCTCTAAAGAAATGGCTGACTTGGAATCCATCGTCAATCTTTGGGTGGATCAACAACGCTCGCTGGAGGAGGAAGTTGTCGACCTCAATTGCACGATAGCTCGCCTACGAGCCGAACTGGGACAAGCGGAGGCGAAGTTGGAAGGGCTTCAATCTGATGTCGTCAATGTCCGCAAGAAAGCTGAGGCGGAAACTTGGCACCTCCTGGCCTTGCGGGAAAAAGACGCTGTCGCTAGGTCGAGCTCTGAGGAACGAATCAGGAGAGCAGCCGAGGACAAGGCTCGGGAGGACTACGCGATGAGGGTGGCAATAGCTAAGGAAGAGCTTTCCTCTTTTAGTTTGTTTGATTGAGATTTCAACCATGTATCTGTTCTTAAGACATTTTGCTTGTTTGTCTCGATTTTGAAACTATGCCATGACTCGCGAAGTCATGACTTTGTGCAAATGCATTGTCTTGGTGAAAAACTGGTGTATGTTCTATGTTTCGAACGTAACATTATGACTTTCTTAGCTATTAAATCATAACTTTGTTCAAATGTACTGTCTAGAAGCATCTGATGAAGTTTGTGTTTTTCTTTTTCATGCTTCCTTTGGATGTATCACTCTCCAGTGTTTCTTTGGCATGGCCATCAGCGATTTCAGGTGGCACCCTTTGGGCGAAGACTCAACTCGAGTACGGGTTGGTCCAAATGATGGTGAATTCGCTTGGAGAGTCGTATTAAACCACCGGTGAGTTCGCTTGAAGGTTAACTTTGACTGTTGGTGAATTCGAACTGTAGGCGAATCCCCAGTGTTGGCGGATTCATGTTGAGGATGACCCTGGACGCTGGCAAGTTTAGAATGTAAGCGGGACTTTCAAAAGGGCGAGTTTGCGTTGTAGACCCAACTCAGCCTCTGGCGAGCTTAGGTTGTAGGCAAAACCTCGTGCCACGCATCTCTCAGCGGGCCCAAATGCTTGCCAGCTAGGGCTTTAAAGACGTGTCAATGCTCATTAATGGCGAAGTGACAGAACGCCTCGCCTCTTGGGCTTCATCCGATCGGTCGGTTCGGGTCTCGAGAAGCATGGCCTTGAATGGCGTTGAGCTCGAAGCGCCGCAGGGCATCTGGGCCGTTCGATTGCTCGAGGGAAGAGATCTTGACCGTTGTATCTTCGGCTATATCTCCCGTACTCACCATCTTTTCAGTCACGTTTCTTCCTTTTTGAGAAAAACTCGCTAGACGAGAGACCGCTGCCGTAATTTCTCCTCTCATGGCCTCCGACTCTGACCACAGCACCTCCGAGGAGGTTAGCTCTTCCGCCACCGTCTTCAACGTCGACGCTCCACCTGCTTCCCCGGCGAGCTCAATCCAGGGGTCCTCCACTCCGGATCCCGTAGCTTACCCCGCCTTCGTGCCCCTCCAGAGGCTGGAGGGTCTGGTGCAGGGGATCACTATATCGATTGGCGTGGGCGACGGGCGGTACTTCGATGCGCTTCTGCTCGTGGAAGCGGGCTTAAGGGAGGTCCATCAAGCGGGCGGTATCTCGCTCGCACGTCAATGCGAGCGGGAGCTCCAGCGGATAGAGGGGTGGATGTACCGCCTCGAGGAGCTGGCCTACGAGGATCCCTCCGACGTGCCACCGCCCCTCTCTCTGCGCCTTCTGCTCGAGCGCGAAGAGCGGACGAAGCAGATTCAGGTGAAAGAGGCCGAGCTCAGACGTCTACGGAAGCGGCACCAAGCGGTTCTGGACCGGATGGATGCTTACCTGGATAGGGCCTTCTTCGAGGATGCTGGTTCTCTTCGTGGCGAGGCAAAGCTGCGGGAGCGCGAGCATGAGGCGAGAAGGCTCAGCGAGGCCGTCGGGGCGGTGGAGAGGGCGCTCCAGCTTCTTCACCAGGATGAAGAAGACAGCAAGGCGGATTTAATCAGGCGGCAGCAGAAGCAGAAGGAAAAGGCGAGGATCCAACGTGAGGCGGATCGTGCGAAAGTCAAGGCTAAGATTGGCTCCTTCAGCTTGCTAAAATTCTTGTAATGCCCGTGCTTGTTTAAGTCTGTCCTTCTTCTTCTTTTTTTTTTGTAATTTGGTTGATGCTGGTTGCATCGCAACCTTGAACATTATATGTGTAACTTTGACCTGTAATGGCCTTGTGTTTTGGTTATTTTCCGCTTTGCATGCACCATTTCATCTCTTTTCTGATGTGGATACGTGCTTGGCTTGCTTTGTTCTCTAGTCGAGCCCACCTGTGTTACTTAACATTGGGGTGAGGATGCTCGTGCCTTGGACTTGGCCATTTGGCCCCCCCTTTTTTCTTTTTGCTGTCTGCGACGTAAGGTCAGGTCAGACCTGTCTTTCGCGTTGCAGCCCTGGTGGAACTAAGAGGGCAACACTTAGCCCTAGATCAGGCGTGGTTGCTTGTGCGTGCGACCACCTGATTTCTCCAAAGCTTGACTCGCCACTCGGTGGGTTGTCATTTGGAGGCACTGTCGGGCGTGACGCCTGTCGAGCCACCCTTGATAGCTGTCATCGCCTGCGAGGGTGATGACGCTGGTGATAATCGAGTCGTTCAGGGATGTAGGAATATGACGATCGATCATTGTAGGAGCCCTCGCGTGGTAGGCTGCTACCCATCAGTTACCCTAAGGGAATATTAGGATAGCTGGAATAGGTCAAATAGTTCAGGGACGTAGGAGTGTGACTATCGACCAAAGCAATAACACGTCGTGTGGTAGGTTATCACTTAGGCTATGCTATTCGTAGGAATAGCGGCGCCAGTCATCGGAGGTAATCATTAACCTGATGAAGCTTTGTTGCGATCGGAGCAACTATGGGGTCTTATCATCTCGTTGAGGGAGACTGATAAGTCGGGTCGATAGCCGAGTTGTTTGCCGTGATATGAGCGACTTTCGTGGATTCGCCGTCTTATTGGGGAAGGTTGGCGAATTGACTTTGGTTCTGCCGCGATGTGAGCGACTTTAGTGGATCCGCCATCTTATTGGGGAAGATTGGTGAATTGACTTCTGAGTCTGCCGCGATGTGAGCGACTTTAGTGGATCCGTCATCTTATTGGGGAAGATTGGCGAATTGACTTTGGTTCTGCCGCGATATGAGCGACTTTAGTGGATCCGCCATCTTACTGGGGAAGATTGGCGGATTGACTTTTATTTGTCGCGATGGGAGCGACTTTAGTGAATCCGCCATCTTATTGGGGGAAGAATGATGAATTGAATTTTATCTGTTATGATGGGAGCGACTTTGGTGAATCCGCCCTCTTATTGGGGAAGAATGGCGAACTGAACTCTGAATGGGGTCTATCGTCAGAGAGGGTAGAGTAGGGATAGTTTAGCCTCGTATACCAGTTGGAGGGTCTGAGGACCAGTTTAGACTCATGCACTCGTGGGAGTTGGGGAAGAAGGACTAAGGGTAGTACTTCTTCAGATACTTGCCGTTGATGGGCATCATGATCTTATCGCCATTAGGCTTAACAAGGCGATAGGCGCCGTTCGAGTAGACTGTCTCTATTACGAACAGTCCTTCCCATTTGGGCTGAAATTTGCCCTTCTTCTTGGAGGTGAGTATCATTGGTCGGCAAACGACCAGCACTAGCTCTCCTTCCTTGAAGGCTCGGCACCTGACTTTCTTGTCGAAAGCCTTAGCCATCCGGGCTTGGTAGAACTCGATGTGCTGTTGAGCCTCTAAACGTTTGTCGTCTAGTGCTTCAAGCTCGGCGAGTCGTTGTCGATGGTTGTCCTCCACCGTCATTCCCGTTGCCAAGGCGACGCGGAGGGACGGGATCTGAATTTCTAATGGCAATACGGCCTCACAGCCGTATACCAATGAGTAGGGCGTGTGGCGAGTCGGTGTACGAACCGTTGAGCGATACGCCCACAAGCTTTCGCCAAGTTTTTCGTTCCAGTCGCGTTTGCTGGTAGAGGTTAACTTGGTCAAGATTTTGATGATTGTTTTGTTGAAGGCCTCGGCCAAGCCATTTGTCGATGGGTTATAGGCCGTGGAGGAGAGGTTCTGTATTCGGAACTTGTCGCAGAACCTGGTGAATGCATGGCTGACAAATTGCATACCATTGTCATGCATGATACATCGGGGTACGCCGTATCGGTAGATGACATGGTGTTTGATGAACTTAATCACATCGTTGGTCTTGACTTCTCTCAAGGGGATGGCTTCGGCCCATTTAGAGAAGTAGTCAGTGATCGCGAGAATGAAGCGATAACCTCTTGCCGACGGAGGGGATATTGGTCCGACTATGTCCATCCCCCATGCCTCGAAAGGCCACGAAGCCTTGGTCGGGTGCAGGTCTTTAGGCGGCTGATGCATGTAGTTGGCGTGAATCTGGTACTCATGGCAGCGCTTCGCGTAGGCAACTGCGTTGTGAACCATCCCAGGCCAGAAGTAGCCTATCCTTCGCAGGCGATCCCAAAGTTTGCGTCCGGGCTGGTGAGCTCCGCAAACGTCATCGTGGGCCTCGCGCAGAGCTTCTTGCGCTTCTGCTTTTGAGAGACACCGAAGCAACAAGCCATCGTATGACTTTCGATACAACGTCTTGGTGGTTGAATCATAGTAGAATCTTGTAGCACATCTCCGAATAGACTCCTGCTCCTTTGCATCTTCAGGCAATACGCCGTATAGGACATAATCGATGATCGGGAGGTGCCAGTCCTCAGAATTGGGCTGATCCAAAACCTGATGGGCGGCGTTCGCTTCTGGGGCGTCTTTCCGTCGAAAGAGCCTTCTGCTCGCCACAGTGACCCATTGGGTTGTCCCTAGTGGTTGAGCCAGGTTGGCCGCCAAAGAGGCGAGCGCGTCCGCATGCGTGTTATTGGATCGTAGCACATGCTCGATGCGGAAGCTCTCGAATGACTCTACTAGTGTGATAGCCGCCTTGTGGAGTGGGATCAGGTCTTCGTTCCTAACTTCGTATTCGCCGGTCATCTGTTTGACGATGAGCTGGGAATCGCCGTAAGCTTCGAGATGTCTTATCCCTAGCTCTTTGGCCAACTCAAGCCCGATGAGTAGGGCATTGTACTTAGCCACGTTGTTGGTGCATGGCTCCGTCAAGGAGAAAGCTCTGGGCAGCACGTGGTTATGCGGAGAAGTGAGGACTACCCCCACTCCTGCAGCAATAGAGCCATCCGCAGCTACGCGAGACGCGCCGTCGAAGAACATCTGCCACAGCTCCGGTAACGAAGTTACGTTGGCTTCGGGCGGTTCATCTGGCAAATCTTCAAATAAGTCGGTCTTTGACCCCAGTGGGTGACTGGCCATGAGATCGCAGATGGCCTGTCCCTTGACGGATTTTTGGGGCATGAAGTGGATATCATACTGAGAGAGGAGAAGAGCCCACCTGGCTAGACGCCAATTCAACGCTGCAGGTTGCGTCATGAAGACTCGAATAGGGTTCATCCGGGAGATGACATGGATTGTCTGGCCGACCAAGTAGTGTCGCATCTTTTGGATGGTGAATACCAGTGCCAAACATTCTTTTTCGACCATCGGGTACCGTTGTTCAGCCCCTTGTAGGGTCCTACTCAGGTAGTAGATGCCCTGCTCATGGCCCGCATCATCATTTTGTGCCAAGAGAGCACCCAGAGAATGCTCTATGGCCCGGATATAGATGAGGAATGGTCTCCCTAAAATTAGCGCAGTGAGGACTGGCGGATTCGAAAGGTAAGCCTTGATGTCCTCAAAGGCCTTTTGGCAAGACTCGTCCCATACGAAGGAAGTGCCTTTCTTCATAAGCTTGGAAAACAGCTGGCACTTGCCCGAAAGGTTTGAGATGAACCTTCGGACGTAAGCCAATCGTCCTTGAAGACCTCTCAATTCTTTAAGATTTCGGGGCGGCTGAAGCTCTTGAATGGCTCGCACCTTGTCTGGATCGATCCGGATTCCTTTCGTCGTGATGACGAAGCCCAGGAATTTACCACTGGACATCCCTAGAAATGACTTCGTGGGGTTCATCTTGAGCTGGTGAGTCCTCATGAGTTCGAACATCGTCCTCAAGTCTTGGAGGTGGTCACCTTTGTGGCGACTCTTCACGACCAGGTCGTCTACATAGCATTCCACCGTCTTTCGCAGGTGCTCTCGAAAGATCATGTTCATGGCGCGTTGATAGGTTGCACCGGCATTCTTGAGTCCAAAAGGCATGACCGTGTAGCAGTACACCCCCATGGGAGTGCGGAACGAAGTGTGTTTCTCATCTTCGGGGTGCATTTTGATCTGATTATACCCAGAGAAACCATCCATGAAGGACATCCTCTCAAATCCGCACGTGTTGTTAATAATGACATCCGTGATAGGCAAGGGAAATTCGTCTTTGGGGCACGCCGCGTTGAGGTCCCTGAAGTCAATGCAGATGCGGATTTTACCGTTTTTCTTCAAGACCGGAACAATATTTGCCACCCAGTCAGGGTGCTGTTCCTCTCTGATGAAGCTGAATTCAATGAGCTTCTTCACTTCAGCCTCAATCGCCTCCATAATCTAAGGGTGAAAGCGTCTCTGCTGTTGTTTGACTGGTTTGGCGTCTGAGCTGATGTTAAGGCGATGTGTGGCGATCCGTGGATCCAAGCCAGGCATGTCCTCGTAATTCCACGCGAAGACGTCGATGTATTCCCGTAAGAGGGCGATGAGATCCTCTTTTTCTTGGGGAGGTAGGCTACCGCTGATAAATATGGGTTTGGGATTCACCTCAATGCCCATGTTCACCTAGAGGACTTCGTCTTTGGTCGGTGGTTCCCGTTGCTCGAAGCGACTACTCCACTGGGCGTTAATATGGCGATCCCATGTCTCGTCATAAAGTGGAAGTTGTCCATCCTCCGCAAGCTCAACGGGATCCATCGTGGCCATGTTGACTGTAAAGCCATCGAACAGATCTCTCACGCTGACATCTGAGTCCTACGCCGAGGTTACCGACGATCGATCTCCTGAGCACGCGTAGTCGGAGTCGTCGTTGACGTAACAGCACAGGTCTGATGAGGAAAAGGAGTAGCCTAAGCCTCTCCGAGTCCTGTTGAAGTAGTTTGAGGGCTTACCCTTGGGCACGTGGGCAGGTCAGATAACCGTTTTGCATCCTCGGCCGTAATTCAGGCCCTCTAGACATGCGAGATCATACCCCATGTTGCTCATCATGCGTTTGGCAACATGGCTGTATTGCGAAAATTAAGGCGCTGGGTCCTCGTCTTCCGACTCGTCCCACATGGTGCGTAGGGGACTATCGATTCGGCCAAAAATAATGTCTTTTTGATATTTATCTCGGCCTGGCACAACAAATACAGCTCGCGACGAGTCAATCGGCCGCCTCCTCACGACGTACGACGAGCATACCGGCATGTGCAGGGAGGGATCGCCGTGGAGTTTTGTCCACGAGTCATTGGGTTCATCGCCCTCAGACGTAGAACAAGACGACACATAAGCAAAGTTGGACTTTTCATTCATGATAATCTTCCCCGCCTGAACGGCGTTGGTTACATGATGACTCTCATAACCGATTACAATTGACTCGAAGTCGTTTAGTATTAGGTTATCGCCGTACTCAGGTTCGCTATCCGCCTCGTTGCCGCTTTCCGGCTCCTCAACTGGCGGTTCGACGGGGTCCTGATACAGTAGAGAGTCTGTAAAGTAATTCTCGACACCTTTGAAGGGTTGTCTGTCGGCCACTACTGTTTTCACACGTTCGTAATCGTCCACATATTTCAAGCATTGGTGAAGGGTGGATGGGACTATTCGATTGCCATGGATCCATGGGCGCCCTAAGAGCACGTTGTAGGAAGGCTCGGCATCGATGACGTAGCAGGTCACCTCCGTCTTCATGTCGCCTATTCGGCATTTCAGGCGGATTTTACCCAGCGGTCGCATCCCTATAGCGTTGAAGCCAAAAATGGTCGTGGTGGTCGAGGACAGACGCTTTGGTGGTATCCCCAAGTGCTTGATCAATTTCAGGGGTACGATGCTCAGCGCAGAACCCGGGTCGACTTGAATCTGATCCACTCTCGCCGACCCGACGTATCCCGTGAAGTACAGTGGTCGGTCATGGGACGTGCTTTTGATGAGCATGTCCTCAGGAGTGAAGGTGATGCACGGGACTCGTCTGTCTGAGACCTGGCAACAATTCGCACATTCCTGTTCCGCCTCCGTCTCTTTCGAGAAGTGGGTCGAGAATGCCTCTGAATCCGCCAACGCCTCCTATAGGGCCTCCCGTATAGACCTGGATAGTCTAAGGAGGTCGTACATGGTAATTCGCGCGGGAATGCTTTTCAGTTGTGCGAGCACGTTGAACCGGAAAGGTTGACGGCTTGAGCTGGGTGCATCTGGATTGGGAGGGGTTGTTGCGGCTAGCCTCGCGGGAGGTCTTGCCGTGTTCTCCGTCCTCGCGGGATATTCCTTCGCAAATTCCTTTCCTGCTCTCGTGGCGAAGACGTTGGTGTCTTCTTCGGAGTCGGTCAGGGTAGTTGTCGCCGTGTTATCTCTCTCTAGGATGGCAGAGACGACATTGCAATGTTTTCCCTTAACCTCTTTCGAAGGCCTTGCGGTCCATTGCTCATTGTTGAGGAGGTCTGGATGGACCCACATCACTTGTCCTGACGGCAGAGTTTACGGGATCAAACCCTTCCCCCGCTGGTTGTGAGGATCGTCGTTGGTGATCTTCAAGACCACCTTAGGGATAGGAATCACTCCCGTCGGAGCATGAACCTCTGGGAGATCTGTTCCAAAGCTCAACGTGATCATGTTCGTGGTCACCTGCTTTTGAACCTTCTCCTTCTTCAAGACCCCTGCATCGTAGAGAGCCTGGAGCTTGTCCTTGAGGACGTAGCACTTGGTTGTGTGGTGACCAAGGAACCTGTGATAAGCACAGTAGGTTGGGTCACTGGTTTTGTTTGCCTCCTCAGGCTTCGTGGCTTCTGGCAGTTTGATTCGACTGCTTTTGAGCAGCGTATCGAACGTTGCCACCACCTGGTCTTCTTTGAAGTCATACTGCCGCAGGGGGCGTTGTTCAAATTGTCTGGGCTTCGGCCTCTGAGCATTCTTTGGCGCTGGGGCGGAATCGACTACCATGATCTCCTTTCCTCTTGTTCGAGGGAGGTTCTTTGGTGCAGCCGGCTCCGCGGCCCCTTTCTTGGGCTGCGGCTCTTCGGCCTCTAGCCTCTTGATCATGTTCTCCACCTGTTCACCCTGACGTACAAGCTCTTTCCACGTCCGGGTTTCCACTGTGCCTATTTTGGACAGGATGTGGATCGACAGATTGTTGCGACACATCTCGATCAGTGTTGACTCGGAGACTTGGTCCCGACAGTGGACTGATCGGTTCCGAAATCTTTTTACGAAGTCGTTGACCGACTCTGACTTCCGTTGTTTCTCCGCGAGGAGGGTGGCCATCGATACTTCCGTGTCGTCGTCGAAGAAGCAGGCCAAAAAGAGCCTTTCGATGTCGGCCCATGACTTGATCGAGCCGGGTTCCAGCTTACGAAACCATTCAAAGGCTACCCCCTTGAGGGTACCTATGAATAGTCGAGTAAGAATGGTGTCATTCCCCGTGAGGAATCCAGTCTGCGCTATGAAGTAGTAGATGTGCTGCGAAGGCGAACCTTTGCCATCGAACTGCACCAGGCTGATCGGTTTGAATTTCGCTGGGTATGGGACCGTGTTCCACTCTATAGGGTAGGGACAGACCACCCTCAGCTTATTCATATTTTGCTGAAGCTTCAGCGCGTTGAGTTAGTCTTGGAACTCGTCAAACCTCTTGTCACGGGTGCTATCATCGGTATGTGACGTTCCCAGCGACGTCTTAGAAGAGTAATCGGATTGCGGATTACTGTTGTCTTCCGTTTCCGTCGCCGGACGGCGGGGAGGTACCCACTCCTTATCCCCCGTTCGCCGGGGTAAGGGACGTTGGGCTCTCTTCTTCTTCTTCTTCTTGTTCAGAAGTTGTTCTATCATCTCTCTCAGAGAGTCGATGGTCGCCTGCTGTTCCTCCAGCTTTTGAGCCATTGTCTGCTCGTGGGTGAGTTCCGTCATGTGTACCCTCGCAGGTACTTCCTGACTCGAGTGTGAGGTCTGGGACGTGGCTGCCGCCGAATGAACCTCGTCTTCGCCATGGGAGGAGGGTGCCAGGGTCGAGTAATCAAACCCGATGCTTACCCCCCTGCGACTACGGGTTCGCTGGTATATGCCGCCTTGTCCGCGCTGGGCGAACTGGCGGTTAGGTCTTAGAACGGAATCCGAATCTAGGGAATCGGAGAGTACCCCCTTACCCTTGCCCGTCATGTTGACTGTGGCGGACGGGAGTTCTAGGTCGTCGGCAGCGCGTCCTTTTTGGTGACGACGCTTTCGACGGGAGGTCCTCTGCCGAGAAGGTTGTTGAGAAAGTCTCTCAAACACCGAAGGCTTCGCTGTCCCTATGCATTGGCAGTCGGCGAGTACCGTGTGGATGAGCCTTTCATAATGACACTGAGGACTGGCTTCACGTATAGTGCATTTACGAGTTAAATATACTCGGAGATCTCCTGCGGGTGGTTGGTGACAACCCCCGGCATCGGGAGGATCGCTTGGATGAGTACACGAGAGATCTTTGGATGTACTCTCTGGTGCACACTGGGTGGAATGCTGCGGCGTTGGAGTTAGGCGATCTTGCCTTGACAGGCGAGTTTTCGTATTTGGGCGAACTCCAGCGTGTAGGCAAGTTTCAACCCTTCGTTTGAACGAGCGGGTTCGCGAAGTGTCATCTACTTCCTTGCCTTTGCGCTTATCCGCCAAAAGATTATGGTGAGGCTCGCCAGCCTTCGAGGATTCGCCTATTCTGATAGGCCCACTCGCTTGGGGTGGTTTACTCGCGTCAGGGATGTGACCTGAGAAGCGAAGTCCACCTGAGCGGGCGGCCCCATCCCTCTTGGTTGGCGCTCCTGAGTTGGAGGGCCTCCCGATATTGGGCGAGTTGCCTTCTCGTTTTTCGCTTCTCGGGCCTGTATGGTAATTCAAGCCGTCGTGTGAAGCGGAGGTTTGGGCTTTCCGCCTGACAAGCGTCTGCCGTCGCTGTTGGCTAGCTCTTCCAGCGGAGAGAGTGTTTGCGCGGGCTGTGGCAGTGCGGCTTGTGCCGGACTGAACTGGTGTCTCTTTTGGGACGGGTGTTACCGAGGGTCGTTTGGCGACCCACTTAGTAGACCCTCCCCCCATGCTCTCGGTCTGGGACTTGGCCTCGAGAGACTTTGGGGCGGGTTTCCCCGTTGAGACTCGGGTAGAGCCTTCTGGCGCGGGAGCTTTGACCGTCTGAGGTCGGCACCTGTGCATGACTCTGTGGCGCTTGCGGGATGCTTCGCCACCGGAAAAGGAGGAAGACAAGTACTCTTCGTAATTGGCATGGTCAAACTCGATCTCTAGGGACTCCACCGTCGTCCCAACAGCAACCTCGTCAAACTGAGCTACCACCATTTCGCTTGAGGAAACAGCTTCTCCCACTGTGGTCGCCATCTTCTGTAGGTGTAATTTTTGATCTCCCGAAAACAGGAGAACTTCGTTTGTATTGATAAGAAGGCTTATTACAAACTAATAATCAAATGGTTACAACAGAAGCAGAGGGGAGGCCCTCTTTGTTTAATCGTAGGGACTTTAAGGTAGCTACAGGATGCTTCGCTCGGTGCTCGTGCCGAGTTTGCCTCCCTTGGACGATTCGACCGAGGTTGTTGGAGAGCTTCAGTACTCAGTAGAAGCTCAAGGTGAAGGAGTTTGTCTCTTCTGGCTCGCCGGCGATCAGGGCTCGGAGCTAGGAGATGGCGCTATAATGCAAGGGTATGCAGAAAGCCTCTTCCTCTCTTGATTGATCAATCGATCGATCCCCCTCCAAGTTGCTGAGAGAAGCCTTTTAATAGGAGAGAGACAGTTTGGCTGTTCCTGGAATTATGGGATGTGACCATACATTGTTCAAAGACATTCTGCTGTTCCTCTGTGCTGCCAGCGGTCATTCGAGGAGTCGCATGTTGCGTCACGTCGCGTAGGAGTGGAAAAGCCCCTCCTCGTACCTGTGACAGCGGCTGCTAGATGCTTGAGTGGATCTAACCAGCTCATAGAACACCGATGGCTCTTGCTCTCGGTTTGGACGAGTGAGGTAAACAGCATTTATGAGGGTACAGGCTGCTCTGGCAGCTGTCTGCTTACCCACGCTGCGAGCCACCGAGTGGCCATCTGACGGTCCTGGGGTCCTGTGCCTTCTCTCCTCTCCCTATGTCTTGATAGAGGTTGGAGAATGGACGTCGCGTGTCTGAGTGAGCTCCAGATAGCTTACGGTGCGCCGACGGCTTTGGTTTTCCATTCTGATGGGTGAGGCGACCCGCATTTATGAGTATGCAGGCCGGTCCGGTGCCTGTCCTGTTCGCTTGAATTACGGGCGGCCGTCTGACGAATCTGGAGCACTGTGCTCCCTCCCCTCGCATCGCGGGAAGTAGGGAAGGCTTGTCCCTGGAAACCCGGCTTTCAGCTCACGTAGGTGGGTTTGGTCTTCTGCCAGCGAAATTGGCATATGAAGACGGATTTGGAACCCTGCGGGCGGATTTGGCTCATAGGGCGGATTTGGGCCTCTGCGGGCGGATCTGGCTCATGAGGGTGGATTCGCTCCCATGTGACTTGGCGTGTGAGGGCCTAGGTGTACCATCGAACCCGTCTCATGGCTACACTTCATTCTTCATCTAAGTGGATGGTCTTGACTTGCGGGTGAATTTGTTTGTTAGTCCGTCGCGGTAATTTTTACCGTCTACAATCACATCAAGTACTATAGTCGCTGCTACTCCTACCACCACTGCAATGGTTGCTGCAACCATCACCACTTCCACCGTGTACACTGCGCCGCCAGTTTTCATAAAAACTATGGTTTCTTCTGCTACTCATCATGAAACGATGTCTTCTAGTAGTACACATTCTTCTCCTGTCGTCTTGGCGAGAAATTTTGTCGTCTTGAAAATATTAGAGAACTTCTTCAGCATTTTGAGAGAATCTCCCGCTCAAGTCTTAGATCGTGGAGGGGATTTTGCAGGAGTTAAAGAGGTGCTGGTGCCTTTTTTAGACTTAATGAAGAATTTGACCTCCGACCTCGCGGTTTTACCGTATTGGTTGCATCTAACCAAGGTTGAGGACCTTTTCAATCAATGGCATAATCGTCAATCTCGATCTCTTTACCCTTTAGCTGAAGAATGAGCTATACGAACTATTCGACAAAGGGATGACTCCTTATTTGAACTTGACCGTCAATTGCTTGAGACCAAGCAACGAGTTAAGGAGCTCAAAGAGATCGAAGAGAATTTATCCCGTGAGGGTAAAAAGGTTGCAGACGATGAACTTCAAAAACAACGTCAAGTTGATCATCTTCAAGTTCAACTTAAAGCTCTTCAGACCAAACTTACAGAAGCTGAGGCAGAGTTGGCAGGCATGATGGATATGAGGCAGACATTGGCCTCTAAACAGGTGCAACATCAACCCTTGCTCCAAGCAGAACTCGATCGAATAGAATAGCTAGAAAAGGCTGTTAATGATATGAGCGCCTATTCTGATGTGGAACTACATAGACGTGCCTTTGCTGACGTTGAGGCAGAACATCAAGAATCTTTGGCCAAGCTTGATAAAGAGATTCGTCAGACTGTCGGATCTATTTAGCTCCATTTTTTCTTTTTGTAATCAGACTTTTGTAGTTTTTTTATTATAAATAGGACTTTTTATGTCTTTGTCCACTAGCTCTACTTTACACCCCAACACACATGAGTCTTCTACATTAGTCTGATATTGAAGTTCATGAACTTCATTACCTTGAGATTTAAGACTTGGAGTACAAGTCTTATCATTCTGATACGAGGTTGGATTCGAACTCCACCTTGTATTTCAAATCTCTCATAGCGAATTTCAAACCTTACGAACTTCGCTTGTCCAAAATTATGAATCGAGGTTCAAACCTCATTCAATTGAGTCTCAGCATTTGAGCTCAATTAGAGGAATGACCTTCGTTATTAGACGAGGTTCGAATCAATCTTAATCGAGTCTCAGCATTTGAGCCCAATTAGAGGAATGACCTTCGTTATTAGATGAGGTTCGAACCAGTCTCAATCGAGTGAATGACCTTCGGTATAAGATGAGGTTTGAATCTATTCTCAATCGAGTCTCAGCATTTGAGCCCAATTAGAAGAATGACCTTCGTTATTAGACGAGGTTCGAACCAATCTTAATCGAGTGAATGACCTTCGTTATAAGATGAGATTCAAACTAATTTTGGCTGAATCTCAAAATTCGAGTTTTAATCGAAATAGCAACCTTCGTCATTTTTGACTTAAGAACAAGAATAAATCTTACTGAATGACGTGACAGCCTTCGACAGTTCCCAGACTGTTGATCCTCAGGGATCCATCGTTTCATTTCGTCAACATAAAGTCTTGTGTACTTAATGTGTCGCTTCGAGCCACGTCCTCATCGACATTAATTACGAAAGCAATTGATTGTGTCGCTTCGTTCTATGTGCCCTTTGGTGGTTTGGTGCTCAGGGATTCGTGTAACGAATCCTAGCCAATTGGTTGGCTCCTTCGCCTATAAATAGGCAGTTGCTTTTCGAGAAAATTCATCTTCCTCCTCTGTGTCTTGTTTCAAAATGACTCAGAGGGGTCTCTATATTTTAAGGTTCCCATCTTCGTTTCCTACGAATTTCTAAGCTTTTCTGTCTTTGATGATCCTCGCAAGTGAGGTAGGCAAAGCTGATGACGTTGTCACTTTAGGTAACACTTCTGCTCCGATCCTTGGTCTGATGGTTACTTGTTTTGACATGCTATGCACCCTCAAGCATGTAGTCCCTTTTCTGGACTTCGGTCTATGTGACAGCTTCGGAGACTCAGTGAAGTGCTTCTTTTCGGAAGAGTCAGATGTTAGGGTGGCCTTTACGTTCTGTGGAGATGGGAGAAGTGCTGATCATATGCTCAGAGCTTGTGGTATTTCTATTAGTAGTCAGCTTACCCAAGTAGGTAGGCGTGTGCTACAAGCACCTAAGTTAAAAGTTGGGTATGGGGAAGACTTCATGCCCATGAACGGAAGATGGAACTTCAACAACAAGAATAGCGACGTTGTTGCGGACGAAGCTCGTAGTGTAACTTCGAAGGTCGTTGAAAGACTTGTAACAGAACTTTGTATTGTAGTCCAAGTATCATTGAAAGAACTTATAACTGAACCTCGTAGTGCAGTTCGAGTCTTCTAAGTTCAATATATGTACTTCGACTTCCTGTACTTTCAATTATATATGAATAAAATTTATAATTTTATCCACATATTGTTTTCTCCCACTTTGTTCAATCAAAAAAGTTCAACTTAGGATTTTTAGCAAACCCTCAGCTATCAACGGACTTGAGTTGTCTTTACCAACTGCTGTTTGAGTTAGACTAGACATACTTTTTCCCTCAGTATGATGAGTTGTCAAAGAGTTTCTCTTAGACTTTAATGCTAAGATTTTCCTTTTATCCTTAGCCTCTTTTAGGCTTCAGATCAAATGTAGGATAACGAAGTTTGAAATATGACTAAGTGTTAAGAACGAAGCTCAACACATAGCAATCCCATTAGGAAAATGAACTTCATTTGTAAAGAATGATGATGTTGGAAAGATCAAGTTATTCAATGACTTAGAGTAGCAACGATAAAGAAAACAAAGGCACATCACTTGGTAGGCCAAAGTAGGAAAGCGCACGTCATTTGAAAAAACGACGACGTTAAGAAAATCACATCGTTCAGTGACTTAAAAGTATGACGATGTTGATAGAAACGAAGACACATCACTTGGTAGGCCTAAGTTGGAAAACGAATGTCATTTGGAAAAATGACGACGTTGGGAAAGTCACATCGTTCAGTGACTTAAAAGTATGATGATGTTGATAGAAACGAAGGCACATCACTTGGTAGGCCTAAGTTGGAAAACAAATGTCATTTGGAAAAATGACGACGTTAGGTAAATCAAATATAGTAACACATCACATTATAGGTTATTATTGGAAAGATATTTTTGAATAAGGGTTAAACAAAGACTGTCAGATGTAACCATTAACATGATAGTTTTGTGATCCCACTATCCTATTAAAGAGGATTAATGAGGGAAATTTAGAAGAAACGAAGTAAGGAAACCATTACCTTTATTTGCTTCTTCTCCTGCCATGAGATGCATTTGATCATGGGGTCTATGAGTAATATTTTTTTCAGAAATTTACCATTGATAGGCATCATGAGTTTGTCGTCGTCTTGAGTGATAAGAGGATATGCTCCATTTGAGTAGACAGTTTCTACCACAAACGATCACTCCCATTTTGGCTCGAACTTTCCCTTCTTTTTAGAATTCAAAATCATTGGGCGTCGGATAACAAGGACCAAGTCACCTTCCTTGAATGTGCGGTATCTAACCTTTTTATCAAATGCTCTGGAAATCCGAGCTTGATAAAGCTCGATGTGTTGTTGAGCCAGTAGTCGCTTTTCATCTAGCGCTTCCAGTTCTTCAAGATGTCGGCGATGACTTTATTCCATTGTCATGCCAGTCGCAAGTGCTATTCGTAGAGACGGAATTTGGATTTCTAATGGTAATATAGCTTCACATGCATATACCAAGGAATATGGTGTCGCTCCTGTCGGCGTGTGAACCGTTGTGCAATAGGCCCACAAACTTTGATCCAGTTTCTCATTCCAGTCTCTTTTGTTCGTCAAAACCACCTTAGTGAGAATTCTGATGATGGTCTTGTTGAAAGCTTCTGCTTGCCCGTTAGCAACAAGGTTATAAGCTGTTGAAGCTAAATTCTTGATCCTAAATTTATCACAGAATCGAGTGAAGGCTTAACTAACAAACCGAGGCCCGTTGTTATGGAAGATACACCTCTGAATGTCGTATCTGTATATGATGTGATGTTTTAAGAATTTAATAACATCACTCGTCTTAACCTCTCTCAACGGGATTACTTCCCATGTTTCAAACATCCATGAAGTGGCTGACAGTTGAAGATCTTCGGGTGGCTGATGCATGTAATTAGCATGTATCTGGCAGGTGTGACATCCTTTGGCATAAGTGATAGTGTTCTGTACCATGTTAGGCCAGTAATAACCCAATCTGCGTAGTCGGTTCCTACATTTTAGGGCCGGGCTGATGAGCTCCACAGATCATCATGAGCTTCCTTAAGAGCTTCTTTTGCCTCTCTACTTGACAAACAACGAAGCAGTAACCCGTCATAAGACCTTTGGTATAAAGTCTGGGATTGGGAATCATAATAGAATCTAGGTGCTCGTCTATGAATAGATTCTCTTTCCTTGATGTCTTCAGGCAATAAGCTATATAGGACATAATCAATAATCAAAAATCACCAATCCTTAGGTTCGAGCATTGCGGGCTCATCTTCAATCACGTTGATCTGTAACGCATACTTTAACTTGAACAAATGTTTGCTCATCACAGTGATTTATTAGGCAGCTCTCTCAGGTAGAGCCGACGTGGCTGCAAGTGACGCCAATGCGTCAGCATAAGTATTCTTGAGACGGGGTACATAGTCAATGTAGAAGCCCTCAAAGGAATCGACCAACACGATCGCTGCGGTATGATAAGGAATGAGGTCCTCATTCCTAACTTCATATTCTCCCTTCATCTGATTAACAATGAGTTGCAAATCGCCATATGCTTCTAGGTGCTTCACCCCTAGCTGTCTAGCTATATCAAGGCCGACCAACAAAGCATTGTATTCGCCTACATTATTAGAGCATAGTTCTATTAGAGAAACAGCTCGTGGTAGCACATGGTTTTATGGAGAGATAAAGACTACTCCCACTCCGGCAACAAGTCGACCAGCAAGACTTGCTCTTGCTGCACCATCGAAATATAGTTAACATACCTGCTCTTTAGAAACAACATTAGCTTCATACGTCTCATCTGGTATGTCCTGATACAATTCCACCTTCCCCTTCAATGGATGGTTGGCCATAAGGTCACAAATAGCTTGACCTTTCACTGCCTTTTGAGGTTTGAAATGAATATCATATTGGGAGAGCAACAATGCCCATCTAGCCAGTCGCCAGTTCAATGCGCTGGGTTGTGTCATGAATCCCCGAATAGGATTGATCTAGGAAATGACATGTATGGTTTGCCCAACCAAATAATGTCGCATCTTCTGGACTATGAAGACCGGTGCCAAACATTCTTTCTCAATAAAAGGATAACGAGGTTCAGCACCCGATAAAGTCCTACTAAGATAGTAGATAGCTTGCTCATGGCCATTTTCATTATCTTGTGCTAAGAGTCCTGCCAATGCAAGATCTATAGCCCGGATATATATCAAGAAAGGTTTACCTAACTTTTGTGCAACCAATATAGACAGATTGGAGAGATGTTGCTTAATCTCCTCGAATGCTTTCTGGCAAGCTTCATCCCATATAAAGGATATTCCTTTCTTCATTAGCCTTGAGAATGGTTGACATTTGCCTGATAGGTTAGAAATAAACCTGCGAATATATGCCAATCGCCCTTGTAAACCTCAAAGCTCTTTGAGATTTCTAGGAGGTGACAGCTCTCAGATGGCTTTGACTTTGTCTGGGTCAAGACGAATTCTATTAGTTGTGACCACGAACCCAAGGAATTTACCACTAGTCATTCCTAAAAATGACTTGGTCGGGTTCATCTTAAGTTGATGTGTCCACATGAGGTCAAACATTGTTTTCAAGTCGTGTAAATGATTTCCTTTGTCATGACTTTAATGACCAAGTCATCCACATAACATTCTACAGTCTTCCGTAGATGTCTTTTGAAAATGGAGGTCATAGAACGTTGGTATGTAGCACCAGCATTCTTCAATCCAAAAGGCATTACTGTATAGCAGTATATCTTTGAAGGTGTTCGGAAGGACGTGTGTTTTTCATCATCAGGATACATCTTGATTTGGTTGTACACTGAGAATCCATCCATAAAAGACATCCTACCAAACCCGAATGTATTGTCAATAATGACGTCCATGATGGGTAAAGGAAAATCATCTTTAGGACAAGCTGAATTCAAGTCTCGGAAGTCAATGCACACTTGAATCTTCCCGTTCTTTTTCAGAACAGGGACAATGTTGGCCACCCAATCAGGGTGTCGCTCTTCACGAATAAACCCTGACTCAATGAGCTTCTTGACTTCAGCTTCAATTGCTTCCATAATTTAGGGCCAAAATCACCTTTGCTGTTGTTTAACAGGCTTGACGTCTGGCTTAATATTTAAGCAATGCATAGCCACTTGAGGATTGAGACCAGGCATATCCTCATAATTCCAAGCAAAAACGTCAATATACACTCGCACTAGAGTAATGAGTTCTTCTTTTTCTTCTGGTGACAAGCTATCACTTATGAATATAGGTTTTGGGTTAATCTCGTCTCCCATGTTCACTTGAATCACTTTGTCGTTAGTAGGAGGTTCGTGTTATTTGAAGCGGTGTTCCCACTGTATGCCTAGCTGTCGGCTTAGCGGATCATCAATCAGAGGTAACTGACCATCTTCTTGATTTTCTATTGGAGATGCTGAGGTCATGTTGGCCATAAGTGCCTTGAATACAACTCCTATAGTGGTCTCAGACTCCCAGTAACTGGATTCAGAAGATGAGCTACAAGAATCATCATCCGACACTCCATTGGCTCCAAAACACATCGTGAATGATGGGAATTCATAACCCAACCCACTACGAGTTTTGTGATAGTAATCCTCCGACTTTACTTCCGGAACATAAGCGGATCGGATTGGTGTCCGGATTCCTTTACCGAAATTTAAGCCTTATTTATGGATAAAGTTGTATCCCATATTCTTCATAAGCTTTCGAGTTGTTGGTGTGAAATACGAGAATTGCGGATCTTTTTCCTCCTTCTCGGATTCTTCCAAAAGAGTTTGCGATGGACCGTCACTCTTCCTAAAAATGATGTCTTTTGGCCATTAACTTTAGCCGGTACTACGAAGACTGCTTGCGAAGAATCAATTCGTTACCGATTTGTCACAAAAGATGATCGAATTGGCATGTATAAATTTGATTCAACATATAATCGGGATAGAGGATCTGTCGACGTGCTGGTGCTTGTACCTGGTATGTTAGAATTCAATTCAACACACGATAAGTAAGCTAAATCATCATTATTATTAAAGATAACTCCGCTGTCCTCACAGACAGGATCATTGACATCCAGATTTTCAAGACCGAGTACGACGGGTTCTATGTCATTGAAAACAAGACTCTGTTCATGCCCAGACTCGGTATCGACTTCATTACCGCTATCTAGTTCTTCAATCAGTGGTACTTCAAATGGCTAACCCTCAAGGTAATGGATAGAATCTGAGAGATAATTCTCCACCCCCTTGAATTGTTGCTTCTCTGCGACCACTGTTTTGACTTCACCACTCTCACCTACATATTTCATGCATTGATGTGTTGATGAAACAATCAGATTGTTATGGATCCATGATCGACCCAATAACAAATTGTAAGACATCTCTACATCGATGACGTAGCAGGTGACATCTATCCTTAAGTCACCCATTTGGCATTTGAGTTTGATTTTGCCAAGGGGACGAGTATTTGAAGCATTAAAGCCATAGATGGTGGTGCCCGTTGTTGACAAACGATGTAGAGGGACTCCAAGGTGATGAATGAGTCTTAACGGTATGATGCTGAAAGCAGAACCAGGGTCGACTTGAATTCTGTCTACCCAAATAAAACCGATATACCCTGTGAAGTACAATGATCTATCGTGTTTTGGGTTCCTCATAAGCATGTCTTCTTGAGAAAAGGTGATGCCCGACATTCTTCCTTGAAAGACCTGACAACATTGAGGGCAAGCTTCCTCCAACATTGATTTGATTGGGCCCGATAGAAAATGAGTGAGAAAAGCCTCATTATCTGCTAAAGCTTCACGAAAAGCTTCTCTCGTTGAACGAGATAAACGCAGAAGCTCAAACAACATGATCCTCGCTGGGATGTTGGCTAACTTAGCCAACACATCAAACCGAAAAGGATTTTTCGAGTTCTCTGGTGCATCTTTTCTGAGTGCTTTACTGTAACAAAGTTCCTTCGCTTGAGTTTGCTCTGTTACTTCTTTCCCTGGTTTAGGTGGTGCAACTGCTATTTCAGAGTATTTCTTCAAATACTCTTTTACCCCCGCATGTTCCTGATATCTGTACAGGTTGTGTGGTGAATGCCGGTTGTTTATTTTTAGAACTGCTAAGTGACGCAGTTTCAACCCCCTTATCTGGAATGGCTGAAATAGCATTGCAAGATCTTCTTGTGGCCTTAGGCTTCTTTACGTTTACTGATGTCCACTGCTTGTCCATTAATAAGGTAGGATGAACCCACATCATTTCACCTTTAGGGGTAGTGTAGGGGACCATTCCCTTTTCTTTCTTCTGATGAGGGTCAAAATTCACAACCCTAGTCTCTGCTTAGGGAATCGGTTTCACGTCATTTTGGACTTGCACCTCAGCAAAATCTCTAAACTGTAGCGAGACCATATTCGCAAATACCTTCTTTTACTCAGCTTGAAGAGTCATCACACCTGCATCTAACAAAGCCTGAATTTTATCTTTTAGGATATAACAGGCCTTGGTTGGATGATGCACCATCCTGTGGTACATGCAAAAGTTAGGATCGTCGGTCCTTGATACCTCTGCGTTCTATTTTACATCTGGCAATTTAATCTTATTTATCTTGATCAAATATGTGAGAATGGAAACCACATGTTCATCCTTGAAATCGTACTTCTTCTAAAATCAATTGTCGGAAGTATTTCCCTTCTGTTTGGTAGAAGACTTTGGGGATGATGTTGTTTCAACAGCTAGAGTATCCTTCTCTTTTGATTGTTTCTAGGAATTATAGTTGCTTTTACCCCCTCCTTTTTAGGCTGGGATTCTTGAGATTCTTCAGCATCTATCCTCTTGAGTACGTTTTCCACCTGCTCTCCCTGCCAAACCAAATCTTTCCATGAACGGGCTTCAACATCGCCCATTTTGGACAAGATATTGATAGAAAGATTGTTGCAGCACATCTCCACAAGAGTAGATTTAGAGACTTGATCACGTGAATGTAATGATCGATTTCTGAATCTCTTGACAAAGTCACTGATAGACTCTATCTTCTTATGCTTCTTGGCCAATAACATGGTCATAGACACCTTAGTGTCATCATCGAAGAATCGGGCTAAAAAAAGCTTCTCCAAATCTCTCCAACTTTGGGTTGACCTTGGCTCGAGTCTACGGAACCACTCGAAAGCCACCCCTTTTAGAGTGCTGATGAACAATTGAGTCATAATGGGATCATTATCCATTATATGCCCGGTCTGCGCCTGGAAGTAATAAATATGTTGGGTAGAAGAACCCTTGCCATCAAACTATACTAAGTTGAGTGGTTTGAACTTTGGAGGATACGGGATCGTATCCCATTCACTTGGATATGGCCTAGTCACCCCCAGTTCTTTGAAGTTTCCCTGGAGTTTCAAAGCATCAAGTTACTTTTGGAAATCATCCAACTTTTGGTCTCGTACTTTCGTACGAGGATTGAATTCAGCTTCAGACGATTCAGAATGAATCTTCACAACATTTTCTTCATCGTCTTCATCATTACCATTTTGGTTTCGACGGTTATTTTTTTCCATTGACGCGTGAAGGTCGCCTACGCTTAGATCCCGAAGCTTAGGAATGAACTTTCTTCTTCTTCTGTTCTTTCTCCCCGAGGAGTTTCTCCATCATTGTTTCCAGAAGTCTGATAGATTCCTGTTGTCGGAGGATTATTGATTGTTGCTATTCCATTTTCCTTGTCATATCTTCCTCACTTCCGGCCATGTGAGCACTTGCTTGTTTACTTTGGTCTGTGTTGGAAGGCTGAGAGTGGCGATGGCTGAGTTTTCAGGCTCTTCTTCAGTCACATCTGTGATACCCGCTAATCGTCGGTAATCAAACGGAATCACTACTCCCTTACGAGTACGAGTGTGTTGAAACACTCATTGTCCTTCTATAAGCATTTCACCTAATCCTGGAGAGTATTCAGGATCAGAAGATTCAGAGGAATCAGTCAATTTGCTCTTGCCCTTGCTGACCATGTTGATCGTCACTTTAATGTGGCGATTCTTAGATGCTTGTTTCTTAGGATGAAAGTGTCTTCTTCTTGATGATGAGATCATCGACGACTCAGTCAACCGCTTGAAGACTGAAGACTTATGTGCTGACTCCCCACATGGACATTGGGAGAGTACTGCAGAAATGAGCTTCTCACAGCAACAATGAGATTGCATTTGATTGCATTTGATAATCTCAAAGGTCACCAGCAGGAACCCCCAGCGGACTCTGTCATCTTGGCTTTACCTGAGCGAAACCCTCTGAATGATAGAGGTTGATGATCTTGGGTAGCTTGACAAACTCCGCCATTCATATGACAAGGTTCGTTGATAGGACGAGTTTGGTGAGTTCGTCTTCTCGGTCGGTTCTTAGCTTGAGGTTTGTTTTCATGATGAACCTCGGTATGAACCGCTTGTTGAGCTTGCTGAACCTCTTTTTGAGGATGAGGTTCGTGTTCTGAGCTTACTCAGGTATGAGGATGAGGTCCGTCATTTTGATGTTCCTTAGTCACTTGACCCTCGTCAGACTTGTTAACCTTGGGTTGGTCAACTCTCGGTCGATAGTGAAAACCATCTAGCGAGACCAAAGCTTAAGCCCTATGGTGAGCTTACTTCTGGTGCTGATGTTGTTGAGCGCGTCTCGATAGTGGACCAACTGGAACTTTTGCCTCAGCCAAAGCTGGCGAGGTTCATTATCAAAAGCCATAGTTTGGCTAGTAGAAGCCGAAGTTCGTCTAGGTTGCTTGACAACCTATTTCTTAACCTGATGGCTAGTTATTGGAGCCCCCTCTTTTAGGAGCATGGACTTCTCCTCGAGGTTAACTCAAGTTGAATCATCAGAAGCCACTTGGGCTGAAGTCTCATACAAGACTCGACGACATTTACATGCCTTTGTGGGACCGGATGCTCCAGAGGAGATATACTCCTCGTACTTGGTCTGGTCAAATTCGTTGACCAAAGTCTCGACGTTCGTTCCCACAGCGATCTTCTTTGATTGCGCTACCACCATCTCGTCAGAAAGAATGGCTGCTCCCACTGTGGTCGCCATCGTCTGTAGGGTCAAAAAATTAACTGGGATTGATTTCTTGTTTTAAGAAAATTAGGTTCGATCACTTGGTACGAAACCCTTACAATCACTCATGTTCTCTCTCGATTATAGATGAAGAGAAGATTAATTTAGCTCCTCCTTGTTTAACGTGGGTTCTTGGTAGTGAAAGGATGCTTTCCCTGATGCTTGAGTCGAGATTGCCTCCCATTGACGATCAGAACAAGATTGCTGGAGCTTCTGACGTTCGTTAGCCGACTAGAGTCAAAGTTCGAACTCCGAATCTATATGCAAAAACTCTAATCTCTGATGCTTCTTGAAGTCCAAGTGGAAAATCTCTAACCCTTTTCTCTGTAGCCATCCATGGCTATTTATAGGGTTTTAGCATGTAACTAGCGTGCTAAGATCACGGGTAGAGGGGCATAACTGCCTCCTCCAATTCAGCGCACACCGTAACGTGCTCCTGAAGATTAGCACACGTAGCTGACTAAGTCTTCGGAGCCGTTACAGCTAAATCTCACGTGGAAAACGAAACTCATCTTTAATTGAAACGGGGGTTCTTCATATAAGATGAGACTCGATATGTAGCAAGGTTCGTCTTACAAAGTATACTTTGTAGTAAATAAGCTTCTTCTGACGAATTTTGTCTTCACTGACTTCGTCTGACGAATTTTGTCTTCGCTGACTTTGTCTGACGAATTTCATCTTCACCAACGAACTTCATCTTCGATAGCTGGGTCCAACTGCGTAGTAAACCTGGTGACTTTCCCTTAAATGAACCTAGTCTTCACTGATGAGTTTCAAGTCCAACGATGAGCTTTATCTTCACTGACAAACCTCATCTTTTGAAAATGAATGTCGAACCTCATTTCCAATGATGAGTTTCACTGTTTGTTGTTGAGTTTTACTGCTCGACGACCTGCGTTCTCGAGGTTGGTCTTCACTAAACAATGAGCCTCGTCTCTGATTGAGACGAGGTTCGTTTTCCTGACCATCCTTCTTATATTTTGAAATTTAGCATTTTTGAATGACTACAGTCCTATTGACGATGTTCGTCTGATTTGCTGAGACGCGACCCTCGCGTTGTGAAGTAACTCGTCCATTAATTGCCTCGCCTTCAGGCATTACTACATGCAGTAGTTATAACAACATTTAAATCAATTGATGTTACAATCATAATTGTTATTTTGATTTGTAACAGTCACTGTTGGGTGTAAAATTTGATTTCCCGAAATGGGGATTTCGTTTGTATTGATAAGAATAGCTTATTATAAACTAATGAATCAAAGTTATAACAGAAGTGGAGGGAATGCCCTCCTTGTTTAACGTGGGGTCTTTGGTAACGATAGGACGCCTCCCTCAGTGCTGGAACCGAGTTTGCTTCCCTTGGATGATCCGAGCGAAGTTGCAAGCGAGCTTCAGTGCACAGTAGAAGCTCGTTTGGATGAGTTCGATGGCCAAGCAATTGCTTGATTGCTCAGAGCCTAAGTACGCCGAGATCTCAAAGTTCAGTCCTCTTCAGCTGAGGATTCGAACGAGATCACGAACAAGCTGATTGCCAAGGAGTTTGCAAAGATCCAAACTCGGTTCTCTTAGAGCTTAAGAGAACTGAGTGCTAATGAGCCAAATAGGTTCGGTCTTGATCAAGAGTTCAAGCCCCCTCTTTTGATAGCCAACATTGGCTATTTATAGTGGAGGAGAAGCATGGCCACTTCCTCAAATTGTGGGATTATGTTGAGGGGGACCATAACTCCATCCTTTAAATCTTAGGATATGACCATTAGAGTAAAAATACCCTAATGCCACTAGGAAAGAACCTTAGAGGGGGGTGAATAGGGTTTATGCTAATCTAATCCGATTTAATGTCAATTAAAAACTTATTAAAAAATTTCCTAGCAAATATGATATGTAACAATATATATGCAAGGATAAGTAAACTAAGCAAGGGCAAACAATATAGTGGATGAAATAGACAAGATGCAATAGGCGATATAAGCAATGAGCACAAGTATAAATGAACGCTAATGCAAGTTCAAACACAATCAAATGATCACGGAGTTCGGACCTTCCTTCCTACATCTCCGCTCCCCACTCCCGGGGAGAAATCCACTACACAACCGGGTTTTCAACACTCACCCAAATAACATATTACACCTCACAATTCAGTTTTCTAGCTCATCGAAAACTACAATCACTCACAATGTAAACACACTAACTACCACCTCAAGTGTTGGTCTCTAGCCCGTGTCTCCCTCAAGTGTTAGGAATTACAACCTCTCTCTAGGCATTACCACCTACCTCACTCCTCTTGGGACGACCCCGTCTCTCACCACACACTCCTTTCGGTGTACAAGTGTATTACAAAGTGTTCAACACAATTAGTCTCACAATACAAATAAATTTCTACAATGGATGAGATCACAATGTAAGCTCACACTCTAAGTCACACAACCCCACAACTCAATTTACAATGTATACAAATACAATAAGCTCAATGGTTGTGTGTAAACAAAGAGTAAATAAAATCAACTAAACTTAATATAAACACTACCTTAATAAAATGATAATCAAACAATATAAATGTAAAGCTAGATTGAGTTTAGGGAAACTTCTCTATAGATAACAAGAGAGAGGGAGAAGAGTGAATGCTCAAACACCAATAGATGATCTCCACTTGCTCTTGTGAAATTGTCTTCACAAACGAAACACTTAAACACTCTTTTAAACAAACTAAAACAAACATTAAACCCTTGTTAAACTTGTTTAAAACATTCTTAGTTGTTCAAATAGAGCTGGGTATAAGGGGTATTTATAGGAAACCCCAAAGATCAAGAATCCCTAGCAAAAAGACCAAAAAACCAAAACATGACAAAGGCTGAAAAACTAGCTGTTATGCCATCAGTCGACTGACGGCTTCCATCAATCGACTGATGAGCTGACCGTTAGAGATATTTTCCAGCTCATCAGTCGAGTGACGACCTTATCAGTCAACTGATGATCTCATCAATCGACTGGTCACTCGACCAAAACAAAACATAAACTATTGTTGTTCCAGGCGATTTTTTCAGTCGACACATCAGTCGACTGATGTCATTAGTCGACTGACCAGTCGACTGATAACAGGTTATCAGCCTGTTTTGAATAGTAAAACTAATTTTTGAAGTGCCTTTAAAAATAACAAATAAATTCTAAAAAATATAAAACTTTGGAAAATCATTGTAAACATGTAAATGAACATGTTACAAAAAGAATTTTTTGAATTGCACTTCTCAATAGTAAAAACTCATCATTTTTTAAATATGTCCAAAAACATGAAAACTAAACATACATGTTTTTGTCATTTGACATAAACACAATATTAAAACTTTTGTAAAATGATTTTATAGACTTGATAAAAAGTATAAACTATAGTTGTTAAGTTTATAAACCATATAAACCAAAAACACAATATTTTTCCAAATGCAAAAGAATATGAAATATATAAAAGTATATATGAAGATATATATATTGTTTCATATCTATATAGCTAAACCAAAACATATATGTATATATATAACTATATATATACAAAAACCAAAATGTGTACGTGTGTATATAATTGAGCTTAAAGTACTAACACACATAATATAAAACCTAAACTAAATTACCCAAGCTTAATGAAGGTCTTCAATAAGCTCGACTTGGTAAACTTACGGATGAAGCTTGAACTTGGATCTTCAACTTGAATTGCAAGACTTCAATCACTATTCCGCCAACCTCCATTGGATATGATCATGAATGCTCGATTCCATCCATCCTCCAACATATTATTTGCCTAGAATAAATACAAAACACAAACACTAGACAAACAACCTTAGTGGTAAATTGTTTGTTAAACATCATCAAAACAAAAAGACCCAACAATCTCCCACTTTTTGATGATGACAAACAATTTACAAAAAGAGATATATGCATGAGAGGAAATTAATATGTAAATTAGAATTATCATGCACATAACCAAAACAAGATATACTCATAATATTTCTCCCCCTTTGTCAACATCAAAAAAAGGGGAAAACAAAAGAAGAAGAGAGTGAAAGCTCCCTCTACCAATAAGCATGGGTGAGTATAAAAACAAATATAGGGATTGCTGCCCCTATCAAAATGCCTTATAGAATATATGCAATAATGACCAAGGCAAATATATGTGAGCAAGCATAGATGGAAAATATGCTAAGTATAACCCACATACCATAAGATAATGAGAACACATATTGATGTATCATTATGGAATAGTGACTCATTACACAAACATAAAAACCATGTTTAAAAATAGATTTATGAAATCAAAAGAAAAAGAACATGAGAATCATGCGAAAAGTTTTCAAATAAAAACAAATCACTCAAATGAAATCATAAATCAAAATTTAAACCCAAAATAATGTTTGATCAATAAAGGAAGTTTTCTTTGTAGAACTTGATCAAATCACATAAAAAATACATTATAAAGCATATTTGAAATTTGAATCATCTATTTGTGCTATATAATGAATAAGCAACGAATCAAAACAAATTTTTTTGACAAAATGCAAGAGAGGCAACAATATATCAAGCTCTTAAGCTTGTTCCAACACATATAAATATTTTAGCACCTGGTAAATAAGATTTGGGAATAAACACCCAATAAATCCGGGAGTTATATAAATACAAACCTCTCAACAAAAATCGAAACTAATAATCATGAAAACAAAAAAATTGATCAAAGGAAAATTGTTTTCATATTCAAAAAAATTTTAAAACATAATTTTCAAAACCAAGAAAAATAAAAAATAAAAAATAATACAATTCTTGGTTATAAAAAGATTTTGGCACCCAAACATTCTTGGTGCCGGATTGGTTAGGGACATGACCCCTATCATTCAAGCTCAAAGCCCTAGGGTTATGAACCCTCTTGGGCGCAATGGTGCACGGACACGATCATAACAAAAATTACTCAAATGACCCTTCCGATTGCAATAAGTATAATGGAAAGGAAGCATTTTCTTATGTTGACTAAACGGTTGTGCACGGGATTCATTTGCAAAAATAGATGGTCTTATAAATTTATTTTGCAAATGAGAAATATTTTTAAACAATGGTCTATTTGGAACATATTGTAACTTAGAAGCTTTTTGCATATCATAACAAAATTTTGCAAGATGTCCAAACCTACCACAAACATCACATTTAAAAGCATGTAGTCTACTAGAAACATTTGGCAAACAAGATTTTCTTTTCAAATCAAAACAATATTTGACCAAATGACCAAAACGACCACAAAGATCACATTGATACACATGAGCATGCTTATGATGTACTTTATGTGCATGTGTGTGTACATGTGAAACCTTATGAGATGCACAAAAGGAATTAATATGAGCCTTAGTGGGTTTATGTGCATCATAGCAAAATTTAGCAAGGTGACCTTTTCGGCCGCAAATTGAATACTTATAAACTTTGCTATGTATGTGTGCATAATGAGTGGATGATTTTGCATTAGACTTGGTACACATATCCATAAGTTTCTTATGGTTGTTAATGTATGTAGTTAGAGTTAAATCTAAATAACAAATACAGTTTTTAACATTGTTCAACTCATCATTGGGGATATTAGTATTAACATTAGAAGTGGAACATAAATAGTCATTTATAAAAGAAGCAGTATCATTTTTTATGTTCTCAACTTCTAACATGACATTATTTGTCATGAGTCAAGTTAGCAATATCCAATTTTAAATTATTATTTTCCAAATTTATCATATCATTGTGTGACGCCCCAGGGTTCACACAAGGCTGCAGTCCCAGGTGAAACTCGGATTGTCAAACCTGTTAAGCACCAAACACCATGCTACGACATGTTTCACCATCATAATCATTATCTCTCTAATAAAAACAATAAATAGATGAAGGTACAGACAGGTAAATAATCAAAATCGAACAACACTGAAAATATAAACGAAAGAAGCATAAGAAATATTAATAATGAGCCCAACTGGAATAAAATAGATATATCTCTGAGTCTGAACTGAATCTCAAATACAATGAGTCAAATAAACAAAGTCTTACAATAGCTCTCAACTCTATGAAATAAAATACCAATCGAGAGTCTGAAAATAATCAACTACATGTGGAGTTCTGTAATAACTACAAAATATAATAAATAGCTAAACGAACAACTAAGATGTCCCTTCAACTTGCGACTCTCCGTGCGCCGGACCCGCTGCCTGAAAAGGGGGGAAAACAAGGAGCGTCAAAGCGTTAGCGAGATCATCACTACCTCTCCCCAGGGAAAGGGGTAGGAGCATATAGAAAATAGAGTTAGTACATACATATATCAAATCATTCATATAACTCTCTATGAATGAAAAACAAATAATCAATGATAAATACCCCAATCTCCAACATAAAGAATAATCATCTCATCTCAAACTACGTCCGAGTGACCTGCTCTTAATATAAGAGGATATCAACAATTTCTAAAATAAATATATCTGCAGTTCATAACGGGTGTATCAAAATCTCAAAGGAAATACCCTACTCGCGGGAAATCTATCATGGAAGTAAAGCTTACAACTGATCAATTATTTATGTGTGCATCATCTTGTGCTATAGCGATACTTTTGTAATGCTCGTTACTCAATCGCTCTGCGACAATAGGGTTTATTATTCTCCTATTCCGGATACATGTAACAACGATACTATTGTAATACTCTTACTCAACCGTTCTGCGAAAAATAGGTTTCACCTCCCTATTTTCGGATACATATAGAACAACATTATTCATATGTGTTTATCAAATTAACTCATGTAGAAAGTGTGTCAAACTAACACAATCTAGCATATATGCACAAATCTCGGTGTACGTGTCCCCATCTGAAGTTCACCATCATTCCAGGTGTTAAACAATCACTAACATCATAGTCTATCATCATTAGATAGAGAAATCCGCTTGACAAAACAAAACCAAGTCATATAAACATGCATAGCCAAAACAGACTGGCGGTCGACCGTAGCGGTCGACCGCGACGGGCTCCAGAAACTACCTAGGTCTCTGTCCTGCACGCGGTCGACCGTGGCGGTCGACCGTGAACCCAAATTCTAGTTTTTTAGATTTGTTTGTGTGTGTCGTGGTTACATCGTGTTTTTGTTATCCAAACATGATTAAACCCTCATAATCTTACATACAAACATGTTACAGCAGATAGAAATATCTGGAAAACAAATTAACATATGTAACCATGATTTTATGCATTGGATTCATATTCAAAACCTTAAAACATGTATAAAAGCTCAATACAACGAATCAAACTTCTTTCTTTAGATTAACCACGTTTTAAAATCATTTTCAGGTCTTAAATACTTCTGTAAAATCATTCTCAACATTTTTAGCATGAAAAGACCTAGTCTCTTTACATATAATACAAAAGAAGTTGACTTTATTCATAAACTAGTCATTTAGGCTCTATAAAACATGTTTAAAACTCTTTAAAAATGTTTTGAAAACTAGGAGGGGGATTAGCAGAGATGATACTCGCCTGGGGTTGTAGGAAGACCTTGTTAGAAGCAACGTCGAAGGAGATCTCCACTCCAAAAGCTAAAAATCAACAAAAACCCAACTTGAAAGCCTCCAATCTTCTCTAAGAAATCAAACTAGGGTTTGGGGGGTTTGGTGGCCATTAGGGTTCTTAGGAATACTGATAAAAACGTGAAAAACTCATATATATATCAGGGAAAATGGATATGGGTTTAGAAATCGAAAACCAACTCAAAACAGGAGAAGAAAACAATCTGCAGGTTACGCGGTCGACCGTGGCGGTCGACCGGACTGCGGTCGACCGCGGTGGTCGACCGGACTAGAATTTTCCAGCTCCGCATATGTTTGGCTATTTATGCATGTTTCGACTCTTCTCTCTCTCATGTATGAACTCGTTCATACTCAAAACGCATGGTATTATTCTCATATACCATTTAATGATATTTATCATACTAAATATCCACATATCATAATTAATCACATATTAATTATATTATTCATAAATTATCAGGTTTTACATTCACCCCCCCTTAAGAGGATTTCGTCCTCGAAATTTCGCAGTCGCATCTCAAAGCTCAAAAACTGGGGAAAACACATTAAGAAGGTGTAATTCATATTAAGAATCCCTTCTGCACACATCGCATAGTATTAGCACATTAATATTTAAAGTTAACAACTTAGAATGCAAACATTCGCACCTTAATCCCTAACTAAAAGAAATGAGTACGTCGAGCAAAAAATCCAAACGAGGAATCTCCCGTATATACCATGTATTTCAAATGATTAAGGATCAGGTGATAATATCCCTATTCTAGTGCTAAAGATAATATATGAATGTGACTAAACAATCATAGATAATGACAACTATCAAGTCATATAAGCATATCAACATCATACCTGTCCAAACAGGTGCGGGTAGTCGCGACGAACATCCTCCTCGTGCTCCCAAGAAATCTCTTAGGCTCCTTGCCGGTTCCACTGAACTTTCACTAATGGAATGACTTTATTTCTAAGCTTTTTATTCTCTCTAGCAAGTATGCATACCGGTACCTCTATGGTAGTCAAATCATCCTGAATCTCAATCTCTGATGAGTCAATCACTCTCTGCTGCTCATCATCCCGCAGATGCTTCTTAAGCATCAAGACATGAAAGACATCGTGTACACTCGACATCGATGCTGGAAGACCTAATCTGTAAGAAACAGCTCCAATGCGCTCGATGATCCTAAAAGGACCAACATATCTCGAGGCAAGCTTCCCCCGTCTACCGAATCGCAGAATGCCCTTCATCGGTGATACTTTCAACATAACCAAGTCTCCGACCTGGAACTCTAAAGGTCGTCTTCGCTGATCTGCATAGCTCTTCTGCCGACTCAGCGCCGCAAGAATGCGCTCTCGAATCAATGCCACCTTTTCTGTGGTTTGTCTAACTAACTCTGGACTAATCAATAGACTATCATCTGGCTCTGTCCAACATATAGGCTATCTGCAAGGTCTCCCGTATAAAGCTTCATACGGTGCCATCCCGATGGTAGCTTTTATTATTATATGCAAATTCAATCAGTGGGATGTGATCCTCCCAGCTACCCTAAAAATCTATAACGCATACTCTCAGCATGTCCTCTAAGATCTGATTCACCCTCTCGGCCTGACCGTCTGTTTGGGAGTGAAAAACGCTGCTAAATGGCAACTGACTGCCAAAAGTATCCCGGAAACTCCTCCAAAAATGAGATGTGAAGACTGAGCCCCGATCTGATACAATCATCTCTGGAACTCCATGCAATCTAACAATCTCCCGAATGAAGATCCTCGCATACGTATCTACCATATAAGTCGTCCTCACATGTAAGAAATGTGCGGACTTAGTCAATCTGTCCACTATAACCTAAATAGAATTATTTTCTTTCTTTGTCTTGGGCAACCCCACTATAAAATCCATGGAAATATCCGCCCACTTCCACTCAGAAATGGGTAAAGGCTGTAGGGTTCCTGCAGGTCTCTGATGTTCTGTTTTAACTTGTTGGCATGTATAACATTTAACCATATAATCTGCAATCTCTCTACGCATACCACTCCACCAAAAATGCCTCTTCAGATCCTTGTACATTTTCGTCTTACCTGGGTGCACTGTATATCTGCTGCGATGAGCCTCGTCAAAAAGTGCCCTCTTCAGTTATAGATTGTTTGGCATAACGATCCTGCCCTTCATCCTCAGGCCTCCATCTACTCTAATAGTCCAATCATCATTGGGTTCTTTGGAGATCTCCCCCTTGCGGGTTTGAATCCAAGAATCCTCTAACTGAGCTCCGACTACTCTATCTCTCCAAGATGGCTGTACAGATAACACTCCTAAGAACACACGGCTCCCGCCAATCTCTGGCCTAAAATCAAAATGGCTGAGGGTATAAATATCCCGATTTAGTGAACACCTCAAAGCTACTAGCCTGCGACGACGCTTTCTACTCAACGCGTCTACTACCACATTCGCCTTTCCCGAATGGTACTGAATAGAAAATTCATAATCCTTAATAAATTCTACCCATTGCTGTTGCCTCTGGTTGAGTTCTTTCTGTGAGAAGAGGTACTTCAAACTCTGGTGATTTGTGAATAACTCAAACTGCACTCCGTACAAATAATGTCTTCATGCCTTCAGTGCAAAGACCACTACTGCTAGCTCCAAATCATGCATGAGATAATTTTGCTCATGAATCCTCAACTGTCTTGAAATATAAGCTACGACTCTCTGGGTCTGCATCAATACACTGCCAATACCCGATAAGGATGCATCAGTGTAGACAACAAAAGTCTTATCACTGCCAGGAATAACCAATACTGGTGCTGAAGTCAACTTAGTCTTCAGTGTCTCAAATGCCTTCTGGCACTCTATGCTCCAAATGAACTATACACCATTCTTAGTAAGGCGTGTAAGTGGTGTGGAAATCATTGAGAAGTCCTGAATGAATTTTCTGTAATAGCCTGCCAGACCTAAGAAGCTACGAATCTCGGTAACTGTCTTTGGTGGCTTCCAATCAAGTACGACTTCTACCTTAGCCGGATCTACTGCAATGCCCTCCCGGCTGATAACATGGCCTAAAAATCTGATCTCTGATAACCAGAATTCACACTTGCTAAACTTAAAATACAACTGGTGCTCTCTCAATATCTGCAATGCTAACCTCAGATGCTGCTCGTGCTTTGCCTCCGACCTCGAGTAGATAAGAATATCGTCGATGAAAACTATCACAAACTGGTCCAAGTACGAACGAAAAACCGGATTCATCAAATCCATGAATACTGCTGGTGCATTGGTCAGTCCAAACGGCATGACAAGAAACTCGAAAGTCCCATATCGAGTCAAGAAAGCGGTCTTAGGAATATCCATCTCACGAACTCGCAACTGATGATAACCGAAACGAAGATCTATCTTCGAGAAACACTACGCTCCCTGCAACTGGTCGAACAAGTCATCAATCCTCGGTAATGGGTACCTGTTACGGATAGTGACCTTGTTCAACTCGTGATAATCTACACATAATCGCATACTCTCGTCCTTCTTCTTCACAAAGAGGACTGGTGCTCCCCACGGAGAATGACTTCGTCGGATGAAGCCCTGAGACAACAACTCATCTATCTGGATCTGTAGCTCCCTCATCTCAGTAGGCGCCATACGGTAAGGAGCTCGGGAAATCGGTGCGGTGCCTGGCTGCAACTTTATGCAAAACTCCACCTCTCTCACTGGAGGTAATCCTGGTATGTCCTGGAAGACATCCTAGTAATCTGAGACTACTCGCATCTCACTCAAATCTGCATCTCGATCCCACAATATCGCCTCCTTTACGTACGCCAGAAATGACTCCGCAAACAGGTTGCCTCTGGAGGTAGCTACCACTAACTTTGATCCATCATATGCTCTCAAACTGATGGTTTTCGCAAAACAGTCGATACTCACATGGTAGGAAAATAGCCAATCAATACCAAGAATCACATCGAATTCAAACATATGCAACACGATCAAATCAATCGTGAACTCATAATCATCCAAGCTGATGATGCATCTCCTACAAACATTCTCTAACAAAGACATCTCTCCCAACGGAGTAGATACAGATAAAGGAAAATCTAACGGCTAAGCTACAAGCCGAAGTCTAATTGAAAAATCATAGGAGATAAAAGAATGCGAAGCGCCAGAATCAAAAAGTATACGTGCTGGAAAGGAGTTCACACGGAATGTACCTTCCACCACAGCTCCGTTCGCGCCATGATCGCGAGGAACCACTACATACACTCTATCGGTCTGCTGCTCTGCATCACCTAGAGTGAATGGTGCTATCTGCCTCTGTTGAATCTCCCGGATTGTTCGAACCTGTCCCTCTATCCTTGGAACTACTGTAGGTGCCTCAATCCTTGGCTGCTGGCCCTGACCGCGTCCCTGAGTGCGGTTCTGCTGATGCTGCTGATTCCTGCCCTGCTAGCCTGCTGTGGGTGCGCTGCGGCACTCGGCTGCTCGGTGCCCAATATTGTTACAATTATAACAATCTCCCTGGAATCGGCGCTACTGCTTCACTCTCTGGTCCTACTGATGGCCCTTCTTATGAGGACCCTGATGATGCGGATCCTTACCCTGCTGCTGGGGTCCTCCTGAGCCTCCAAATGGTCTCTTTCCTTTTCCTTTGTCCTCGGACTGTCCTGACTTACCATTGTCCTTGCCCTTGTTGAATATGGTTGTATCCGTCTCCTGAGCCATGGCAGCATCTGCTACCTCCTGCACTGACCGAAACCTCCGAGATACTATATATCGACGCAACCCTGGACGAAGTCCCATCAGGAACATCTGAGCCTATCGCTCCTCTGTGTGCCACATGCCGATGAATCTAAGCAATGACATGAACTTACTCTCGAAGTTCATGATAGACATATCTCCCTGCTCTAACCGAGCCAGCTCTAACTCTTTTCCGGCTTTCGCTGCAGCCGAAACATACTGCTCATCAAACAGATATATAAAAGTCTCCCATGAAACCGTCATCCTCTGCTCTGGGGTGAAACAAAGTCGATACCATCCTCCCGCATCGCCCTTAAGGCTGAAATCCGCTAGCCTCTGTTTCTGCACCGAATTAACATTCAGCATATCCAAGATGTTGCTCACATCCTCTTTCCACTTGTGTGCAGCAATAGAATCCGTCGAACCGTGGAACTCTGGTGCTTTCAACTTTTGATACCTCTCAACTAAATGAAGCTAAGCCTCCTGATCAGTTGCTCTGTTATCAACTGGTGGTGTCGGTGGGACCACTGGTGCCCTCTCTAGTATTTCCTCCCGAATAGATGACTCCTGAATGGGTGCCTTTTCATGAACGGAAGTCTTTGGACGAACCTAGGCTGCTAACTGCTCCTCAATAGCCGCCATACGAGCTGCCAATGGTGCTATGAGATCCACTAAGTACTACGGAGCCTGCTGTGGCTTGGGCTCCCTATCTTCCTGCTCAACTCCCTGAGCACGAGAAACTCGGCGTCCACGATCTCTTCCTGACATTTATAATTTCAAAGTAAAGATTATTACGCAGTACATAGGATCTCAAGCATGAAGCATATAACATTGTAAAACCCCAAAAATTTGAATATTTTGTAATAAATAATAAATGTATTGTATTATGAAAAAAATAATATTTATTAATGTTTTAGTATGCTAAGAATTGATTTGAGATCAATTCCATGTATATATGTGAATATAGAAGTGACATCATGCACACGTCCACGGGCCTGAATCTGGGAAAAACGACCAGTTAAAGGTATATGCATTTTACAAACTAAAACATTTGGAATCTGGAAAAACTTAAAATACTAAAGTTATAGGTATCTTCAAGAGCTTTTCAAAAGATCTTATATCACCTCATTCTGAGGTCAGACGCGAAAGTTATTGCCAAAATACTGAAGGTTATTTTCCTAGTCAGACTAGGTTTCCTGGTTCGGGTGAAACAGGTTTATTTCGGATTTGCCTCTATAAATACCTATGTTTTTTTACAAAAATTCTCTTCTTTTATCATATCTATGAACCCTAACAGCCACCCTCTCTCCTCAAAAACCCTAGATCTTATTCTTATGAGTTTTGAGAGCTTTGTGAAGCAAATATCGACACAAGGGCGAGATCATCGACGTGTGACGAGGGAGAACGGGTGGTTTGTGCTCATGGATTGCTTGTTGTTTATTTTAGAGGCTTTCACATAAGATTAAGGTAAGATTATCTTTATCCAAACCTATCCCCATAGTTAAATAACTAGTGTAGATGATTAATATGATGTTGAATATGTGTTTTCATGCTTTAATCTTAACCTGAGGTGTTAAAAGTTAGATTTTTGACAGCAAACCTTAAAACAAATACTAGATGAATAATATTTTCTTGCTGTTTATGATAGTATCATGATTATGATCATTAGGGTTTTTCATAATTTCATTCATATATGAGAAATTTAAGTGATGTACTATATATATGTTTTTCTGCAGAAAACTACAGCACTTGTATAATCTTTAATTGAGAGTTATGATAGAAAACAAACTCTAAATTTAACCAAACTAGTTTTAAATGAAAGCTATATGTATCTAGTTTCTAAAACAGAAGACCATTCTTAAAAAGACTTTGTATAGAGAAAGATATGTTATGTTTACTAATAACATGTCTTGCAGAAAAACGGCTGCACATATATAATGTTTAACTAGAGGTTTGGGATAACAAATAAAATCCAAACTGAGCAAACTTATGTCATTTGAAATATGTGTGAATCTAGTTTTCAAAACAGAAAACCATTTGTAAAAATAATTTTCCTAGAGAAAGATATGCTTATTTTTCTAACAGATGTCCCGTCTATTTTTCTTGCTCGTTTTGTGAAGCTGTGTTGCGCCGTTTTGAGGTGCGTTCGCGGAGTTTTGAGCCACTTGATGTTATATGTATAGTCATGAATATGTTATGTTATACATTTAAGAATCCCAATGAGATTATGATGAATTTTGATTTTATCATATTTGAATTAGATATAGTTCAGATACATGTTGGATGTCGTTGATGAGCATAGCTCAGTACTATATGGGATAGTGCGTCGACATACCAGATATACACGGTTTATACATGTTAGATGTCGTTGATGAACACAGCTCAGTACTATATGGGATAGTGCGTCGACATACCAGATATACATGGTTTATACATGTTGGATGTCGTTGATGAGCACAGCTCAGTACTATATGGGATAGTGCGTCAACATACCAGATATACACGGTTTATACATGTTGGATGTCGTTGATGAGCACAACTCAGTACTATATGGGATAGTACGTCGACATACCAGATATACACGGTTTTTACATGAGCTGGATATCGTTGATGAGCTCAGTTCAGTACTACATGAGGTAGTGCGTCGATATTCCACATGTACAGGCCATTGAGTCGGATTTTAGGAGGCTTGATCTAGCCGTCCGTCCCGCACTAGGGTGCGATGAGGTTCGTGAGCCGTATTTCTAGGATGCCTATTTGGTAGTTCATCTCACACTCATGTTACGCACTGAGATCGCGATGAGACTAATGAGCCGTGTACACAGTTCAGGATACCTACAGGATAGTCCGTTGCACTGAGATAATTACTTGATAGCCTAAGTATGATAGATGCCGATTATGAATACGACCTATCATTGAACTATATGACTGAGATACATTACTTTTGAAAGTATACAAAATTATGTGTTGGTATTTTATTCTATCTCTCCAGTGATAGTGGAAGATATTATAAATACGATGTATTGATATCTTATTTCTTTTACTGTCTTCTTTGCTTCTTAGTTGGGATCAATGATTAGAGATTCACAATTTGAGACTTATGGTATATACATGAGGGTTTCCTTGTTTGGATTATTCGCTCGACGTACTACGTCTCGTATTGTAGGTTTCTAAATGTTAATCCTACTTAGATACGAGAAAAATGAATCTAGGTAGACTATGCTTAATAGATATAGCCTTCACTCCATCTAGTAGGGCGGATGGAGGTAATCTTGCTGTAGCGCTCTGACGCTCTTGTTGTTATTCTTTTTCTTTTAAATTACTTTTTAGGTAGTTCAGAGTTTCGGAGAGCCGCAGGGTGACGGAGTTCTAGCATAGTTGCCGTCGCGTATTTTTACTTGTAGAGACTCCACTACAGTTTTGAGTTTTATCCAGACATTAGAGTTTCATATTCATATTGTAAAGGCAGTGTGCCTTAGTATGATTTTTAGTTGATTCATGTTGAGACATTTTCATTATTCAGATATCAGATGTATTATAGTTGAGACATGATTTTTTTTATTTATGAGATATCTCTTCTATATCATGTCTATTACATTTATTCCCTTTATTTTGTCTGTTTGTACCTGCACTTCTATTTGGTTCTACTAGAGGATATTACCGTGATAGGTGAAACATGTTTATGCACAGTGTGGGTGCATGGCAGGTTTGACATCTCTGGTTTCACATTGGACTGCAGCCTTGTGTGAACCCAGGGGCGTCACAAACATATACCAATAAGTAAATCGTATCACATATATCTCATATCATGCTTTATTAGTCAAGCAAATAGTTCATAAATTTTTTTTGTAGATTTTCCGCATACATATATATAATACGCCCTCACTCATACTAGGGATTCCTAGCGGATTGTATACATGATCCCTAGGAAACTCTATCCTAACTCCACGATATGACACAGGAATGATCCTAAGGATATTAGAACTAGAGCTCTGATACCAACTGTGACGCTCCAAGGTTCACACAAGGCTACAGTCCCAGGTAAAACCCGGATTGTCAAACCTGCCAAGCACCAAACATCATGCTACGACATGTTTCACCATCATAATCATTATCTCTCTAGTGAAAACAATAAATAGATGAAGGTACAGACAGGTAAATAATCAAAATCGAACAACACTAAGAATATAAACAGAAGAAGCATAAGAAATATTAATAATGAGCCCAACTGGAATGAAGTAGATATATCTCTGAGTCTGAATTGAATCTCAAATACAATGAGTCAAATAAACAAAGTCTTACAATAGCTCTCAACTTTATGAAATAAAATACCAATCGAGAGTCTGAAAATAATCAACTACATGTGGAGTTCTGTAATAACTACAAAATATAATAAATAGTTAAACGGACAACTAAGATGTCCCATCAACCCGCGACTCTCTGTGCGCCGGACCCGCTGCCTGAAAAGGGGGGAAAACAAGGAGCGTCAAAGCGCTAGCGAGATCATCACTACCTCTCACCAGGGAAAGGGGTAGGAGCATATAAAAAATAGAGTTAGTACATACATATATCAAATCATTCATATAACTCTCTATGAATGAAAAACAAATAATCAATGATAAATACCCCAATCTCTAACATAAAGAATAATCATCTCATCTCAAACTACGTCCGAGTGACCTGCTCTTAATATAAGAGGATATCAACAATTTCTAAAACAAATATATCCGCCGTTCATAACGGGTGTATCAAAATCTTAGGGAAATACCCTACTCGCGGGCAATCTATCATGGAAGTAAAGCTTACAACTGATCAATTATTTATGTGTGCATCATCTTGTGCTATAGCGATACTTTTGTAATGCTCGTTACTCAATCGCTCTGCGTCAATAGGGTTTATTATTCTCCTATTCTGGATACATGTAACAACGATACTATTGTAATACTCTTACTCAATCGTTCTGTAGAAAATAGGTTTCATCTCCCTATTCCTGGATACGTATAGAATAGCATTATTCATATGTGTTTATCAAATTAACTCATGTAGAAATTGTGTCAATCTAACACAATCTAGCATATATGCACAAATCTCAGTGTGTGTGTCCCCATCTGAAGTTCACCATCATTCCAGGTGTTAAACAATCACTAACATCATAGTCTATCATCATTAGATCGAGAAATCCGCTCGACAAAACAAAACCAAGTCATATAAACATGCACAGCCAAAACAGACTGGCGGTCGATCGTAGCGGTCGACAGCGACGGGCTCCAGAGATTACCTAGGTCTCTGTCCTGCACGCGGTCGACAGTGGCGGACGACCGTGAACCCAAATTTTAGTTTTTCAGATTTGTTTGTGTGTGTCGTGTCTATATCGTGTTTTTGTGATCCAAACATGATTAAACCCTCATAATCTTGCATACAAACATGTTACAGCAGATAGAAATATCTGTAAAACAAATTAACATATGTAACCATGATTTTATGCATTGGATTCATATTCAAAACCTTAAAACATGCATAAAAGCTTAATACAACGAATCAAACTTCTTTCTTTAGATTAACCATGTTTTAAAGTCATCTTCAGGTCTTAAATACTTCTGTAAAATTGTTCTCAACCTTTTTAGCATGAAAAGACCTAGTCTCTTTACATAGAAGTTGACTTTATTCATAAACTAGTCATTTAGACTCTAGAAAACATGTTTAAAACTATTTAAAAATGTTTTGAAAACTAGGAGGGGGATTAGCAGAGATGATACTCGCCTAGGGTTATAGGAAGAATTTGTTAGAAGCAACGTCGAAGGAGATCTCCACTCCAAAAGCCAAAAATCAATAAAAACCCAACTTGAAAACCTCCAATCTTCTCTAAGAAATCAAACTAGGGTTTGGGGGGTTTGGTAGCTATTAGGGTTCTTAGGAATATTGATAAAAACATGAAAAACTCATATATATATCAGGGGAAAACGGATATGGGTTTAAAAATCCAAAACCAACTCAAAACAGGAGAAGAAAACAATTTGCAGGTTTCGCGGTCAACCGTGGCGGTCGACCGGACTGTGGTCAACTGCGACGGTTGACCAGACTGGAATTTTCCAGCTCTGCATATGTTTGGCTATTTATGCATGTTTCGACTCTTCTCTCTCTCATGTATGAACTCGTTCATACTCAAAACATATGGTATTATTCTCATATACCATTTAATGATATTTATCATACTAAATATCCACATATCATAATTAATCACATATTAATTATATTATTCATAAATTATCAGGGTTTTACACATTGTTTTCTTTAAGAGCAATATTTTCTTGAGAAATGATATCAAATTTGGAAGCTAACTTCTCATGATCGGATTTTAAATCTTCATGCTTGCTTTTTAAGTCTAAAAAGATACGATGCAATTTGTTATCGGCATGCAATAATTTTTCAGAAGCACACGCAAGTTCATCACTAGATACATTATTAATGAATTCGAACTCGTAAACCTTACTAGGGCTATCGCCTAGTGCCCGTGTGCATGATGCTCCAATGGAACTTGAAGAGGAAGCCTCCAAAGCTTGTCGGATCGCCTCCAAGTCCCCTTGATGTGCTTCTATAAATTTTCATAAATTGTAAGCACTATCAAAATGAACAAACTTGTTAGAAAAGGATGAATCAAAAGCGTTAAGCAAAAATTCTAACAAGAGCTTATTCATTGTAAACATCTTATGATCATTTTTACTCCACTTGGATTTCTCCGTAGTGGGTACAATATAAGCACAATCTATAATATCCCACAAATCGAAATGTCTAGATCTAACAAATATATTAAATCTAGAACACCATTGGTCATAGGGGAAATTATCTATTCTAGGAGCAACATTTATATTATAGCCTAAACAATGTGCAACAAGCATATCCATAAAAAAATATGCAAGCAAGATAAATGTAATCAAAACTAGATTAGCACAAAAAAGATAACTTGGATCTTTAACTCAAGACGATTAAACCTTAAATCAAAGAGCACCAAGCTCTGATACCAATTGAAAGTACCCTAATGCCACTAGGAAAGAACCCTAGAGGGGGGTGAATAGGGTTTATGCTAATCTAATCCGATTTAATGCCAATTAAAAATTTATTGATAAATATCCTAGAAAATATGATATGTAACAATATATATGCAAGGATAAGTAAACTAAGCAAGGGAAAACAATATAGTGGATGAAATAGACAAGATGCAATAGGCGATATAAGCAATGAGCACAAGTATAAATGAATGCCAATGCAAGCTCAAACACAATCAAATGATCACGGAGTTCGGACCTTCCGTCCTACATCTCCGCTCCCCACTCCCAGAGAGAAATCCACTACACAACCGGGTTTTCAACGATCACCCGAATAACGTATTACACCTCACAATTCGGTTTTCTAGCTCACCGAAAACTTTACAATCACTCACAATGTAAACACACTAACTACCACCTCAAGTGTTGGTCTCTAGCCCGTGTCTCCCTCAAGTGTTAGGAATTACAACCTCTTTTTAGGCATTATCACCTACCCCACTCCTCTTGGGACGACCCCGTCTCTCACTATACACTCCTCTCGGTGTACAAGTGTATTACAAAGTGTTCAACATAATTAGGCTCACAATACAAATAAATTTGTTCTTTACAATGGATGAGAATACAATGTAAGCTCACACTCTAAGTCACACAACTCCACAACCTAATTATACAATGTATGCAAATACAATAAGCTCAATGGTTGTGTGTGTAAACAAAGAGTAAATAAAATCAACTAAACTCAATATAAACACTAGCTTAATAAAATAATAATCAAATAATATAAATGTAAAGCTAGATTGAGTTTAGGAAAACTTCTCTATAGATAACAAGAGAGAGGGAGAAGAGTGAATGCTCAAACACTAATAGATGATCTCCACTTTCTCTTGTGAAATTGTCTTCACAAACGAAACACTTAAACACTCTTTTAAACAAACTAAAACAAACATTAAACCCTTGTTAAACTTGTTTAAAACATTCTTGGTTGTTCAAATAGAGCTGGGTATAAGGGGGTATTTATAGGAAACCCCAAAGATCAAGAAACCCTAGCAAAATGACCAAAAAACCAAAACATGACAAAGGCTGAAAAAACTAGCTGCTATGCCATCAGTCGACTGACGGCTTCCATCAGTCGACTGATGAGCTGACCGTTAGAGGCATTTTCCAGCTCATCAGTCGACTGACGACCTTATCAGTCGACTGATGATCTCATCAATCGACTGGTCAGTCGACCAAAACAAAACAGACGGACTTCCTTACAGGCGAACTTCACCCTTTTCAAGCGAGCTTCAGCCTTTAGGTGAGCTTCAGAACATGTATCGAAGAATAGGCCATAACTTTCAAACCGTAAGTCGAAATTGGACGAATTATATATAAAAATCGACTATCTTGATAAGATGGAGCCGACCAAACCTACACCAAAGGGTTCGGTTTGCTCCTGTCCATTTCGTCAAATTCCTTCCGGTTTGAGAGATATCAGTATTTTCTCATTTTTTGCTATTTGGGACGAGGTTTTAGCAGTCTTGTTCTGAATTTTTCTGATAGGATTAAAGATAATTTTTATTACCTATAGTCACATTGATTTAGGTGACTCTTGAGCTAGCCTTAGAGGCCTATAAATAGCGCCCCTTGGGGCAGCTCTTAGACACATCAATGTGAGAGCTCTTGTGCACACGAAATATATTGAGTTGTTATGATGTTGCTGTAGAAACTGTACTCAAATGAACTTTCCCTAAAACCAAAAGATTTTTGAACCGAAAAGTTCTAAGATCGAGGAGATCTTTGCCTTGATCGAAAGGTCTTATAGATCGATGAGATCTTAACAGTACTGGGTTGGTGCACACCAGAATATTGTACTGCTGTTCTTGGAAGCAGTTTGGCATTGGGATCCTTGCACTAGAGTAGGCCAAATATTGCTTTAAACATAACGTTTCACAAACACACATCAGTTAACTTGAAAAAGTTTAAAATTACAACACATCAACTTTTACTGTTTTATTCCAGATTTAATCACAAATCTCCAACAATCTTAAAGCAATATTTTCTAATCTATCATGGATCCCGCAAAGACTCTTGGAACGGACTGTCTCAAGTTAGAGAATTTTGACAGATCCAACTTCAATGCATGGTGTTGGAAAGTAATCTTCGGGATGTCACTCCTGAAGATCAACTATGTGGTTTCTAAGGAGAAAACCGACTTTAAAGAAGACTCTGAGTCTGAAGCCTCTTAGGCTAAAGATCATCATTTTTACAAGAGTTATCTCCATAACTGTCTGACCGATCATCTGGCAGATGCTTACACCAACAATCCCTATGCGAAGGAAATTTGAAATGCTCTGGAGGACCAATACAAAGATGAGGAGAATTTGTCCAAGTCTCACATCATTAACAAGTTTTTGGACTTTCAATTCGAAGATGACACTGAGGTTTTGCCTCAAGTCAAAGAGCTTGAAAAACTTGTTATGAAGTTGAAGAATAAAAACATCAATCTTTGTCAAACCTTTATTTCTGGTGCAATTATCAACAAGCTTCCTCCATCTTGGATGTCATTCTTCATGGACATTCAAAAAAGGAAAAGACAGGTGACTCTGTCTTATTTGAAGAGCTTCATTCGGGTCAAGGACGATACTCACACGAAGGATAAGCTCCTTGCTAAGCAGAAGGCGTCTACTAACATGGTGGCTGCTAACTCTGAGGATGGTACTAGTTCTTTTTTCAAGAAGAAGAAGTCATTTAACAAAAAGAAGAACCACCCAAAGAATCTAAATGTTCAAAAGAAAGATTTCAAGAAGAGAGGCAAATGCTTCAAGTGTGGGAAGTAAGGATATTTTGCCAAGGACTGCAAAGCACCAAAGAAGGGAACAACACACAATGTTAATCAAGTTGACAATTGTGTGCTATGCTCTTCCAAGTGACAACTCCCAACAACGTCTCTGATTGGTGGTTAGATATAGGTGCTACCTATCATGTCTGCGCCTACAGAGATTTGTTCTCTTCTTATGTTGTTGCCAAAGAGAACGTATCAATGGCTGATCGTTCTATGATTCAGTTCTTAGAACTGGGACTGTGGTGCTAACTCTTTCTTTAGGGAAGTCTCTCACATTGAAGGATGTGAAACATGTTCCCTCAATTGCTAAAAACTTAGTCTCTAGAAGCCTGTTGTGTGAAACAGGTATGAGACCGAATTTCCAAGGAGGAAAGACTATGTTATCTTTTAAGAAAAAGTATTTTGGTAATGCATATCGTATTGATAGCATGTATAAGATCAATACTATTGTATCCAACTCAATTATAAATAAAGTATCCTCTTCTGCTTACTCCTCTGTATTATGGCACAATAGGCTGGGACATGTAAATTATAGAAAGCTGTCTAGCATGGAGAAATTAGGATTACTTCCAAAATGTGGGGGTAACAAACCTGAGAAGTGTGAAGTTTGCACGCAAGCGAAGCTGGCAAGTAAGCCCTTTTAAAGTGTCACAAGGAGCACCAACCTGTTGGATCTGATACACTCAGATACTTATGATTTAAAGAGCTTCGTCAGTCGAGGCGGCATGAAGTACTTCATCACCTTCATTGATGATCATTCTTACTTTTGCCACGTCTATCTGCTAAAATCTAAAGATGAAGCATTCAGCAAGTTTATCGAGTTTCGGACTCGTGTGGAGAAGTAGCTTGGACTTCAGGTAAAAAGACTCAGGAGCGACAGAGGAGGAGAGTACCGATCTAAGGAGTCGGAAGCATACTTCAAGGAGCATGAAATCATTGCTGAAACTACTGCTCTGTATTCTCCATAATCTAATAGAATTACAGAAAGGATGAATCACACATTGATCGAGATGGTGAATTCTATTCTAATCATATATGGTCTACCTACCTGCTATTTGGGAGATGCTTTGCTGATGGCAAACTAGATTCTAAACAGAGTACCCTATTCCAAAACTGATAGTACTCCTTATTAGTTATGGTTGGGATATCCATATTCTTTAGATAGCCTCAAAGTGTGAGGATGTCTCGCATATGTTTGAGTTCCAGATATCAGAAGACCTAAGCTCGGACCAAAAGCTAATAAATGTGTGTTTCTTGGCTTTGCTGAAGATAGCGATGCTTGCAGGTTCATTGACCTTGGAACCAACTCCATCATTGAAGCTCGGGATGTAGAATTCTTTGAGGATAAGTTTATCAAAGATAAAGGTTTATTGCTCAAAGATATAGCAGAGAATGCTAGTATTTCAGATGCACCGGAGGAGCCAGTTTTGCAAAAAACTAAAAGTGTCAACGATGAAGAAGTTATCGAACAATCTTCCAAGCGTGTCAGGAGACAGAAAGATTTTGGAGATGACTTCATTACCTATAATGTGAAAGGAGATCCATAGACTTTCCAAGAAACAATGCATTCAACAGACGTTCTTCTATAGAAAGAAGCTATAGATGATGAGATGGATTCATTGATCAAAAATCATACTTGGGAGTTGGTGGATGTACCTGAAGGTGCAAGGCCTATCAATTTCAAGTGGATCTTCAATAAGAAGTTTCGTCCTGATGGTACTACTGAGAAATACAAAGCAATATTAGTGGCAAAAGGATTCTCTCAGAGAGAAGGAATAGATTTCTTTGATATCTATGCACCAGTTAGCATGATCACTACCACCAGAGTGTTTATCGCATGGGCGACGATAAAAAGGTTCATCATACATCAGATGGATGTGAAGACTGTATTTCTTAATGGAGATCTTACAGAAGAGATCTACATGAAAAACCAGAACGACTTGATGCTCCACCTGGTAAAGTTTATAAACTTGTTAAGTCTCTATATGGACTTAAGCATGCACCGAAACTCTGGCATGAGAAGTTCGATGGGGTTATTCGCAACAATGGATATCAAGTCAGCGAATCTGACAAGTGCTTATACATCAAAGTCGCTGAATGAAAGGTGGTGGTTATCTGCCTCTATATGGATGTTATGCTCATCATCGGGAGTGATTTGGAGATAGTAACATCTACCAATAAATTTCTCTCGATACAGTTTAGCATGAAGGATATTGGAACTGCGAATGTGATTCTCGGAACCAAAATCATATACTCTGAAGAGGGTTGTAGGCAATAAAATTTCCTTTAATCCTTATCAGAGAAGTTCAGCACAAGACTGCTAAAACCTCACCCGAAAGAGCAAAAAAGGGGAAAACACTAATATCTCTCAAACCATAAGGAATTTAGCGAAACGGAGGTGGCAAACCCCCTTTAGAGGTTTGGTTGGCCTTGTCTCGTCGAGATAGGTGATTTTCATATATAATTCGTCCAATTTTGAGTTACGATTTGAAAGTTACGACCTGTTCTTCATAGCATATTCTGGAACTTGCCTGAAGAGAAACCTCTCCTGTAAAGGAGTTTAGCTCGCCTGAAGGCTTCAAGCTTTAAGCTCGCCTGAATGAGGCTGGCTCGCCTGCACAGCCTCGCCTACCAAGCTAGCCTGCATAGTTGAAGCTCGCCTGCACAAGGCAAGCTCGCCCGACAGTTGGGAGCTCGCCTGATGATCCCCTTGGGCTCTCCTAATGCTTGAAGCTCGCATGCATGATCTAGCCTTGCCTGCACAAGCTCGCCTACACAGTCTCGCCTGCAAAGCTCGCCTGACAGCTTGAAGCTCGCCAGCATGATCCAGGCTCGCCCGAAGGCAAGTTCGCCTACACAGCCTAGCCTACAGAGCTCGCCTGACAGCTTGAAGCTTTCTTGCATGATCCAGGCTCACCTGAAGGCAAGCTCGCCTGAGAGCTTAAAGCTTGCATGCATGATCCAGCCTCGCCTGCACAAGCTCGCCTGTACAGCCTCGCTCGAAGGTCAAGCTCACCTGCACAGCCTTGCTAGCTCACCTATCTTGTCAGCCACCCACTTGAAGTATGGGAGCAGTCAAATCCCTTGAATTAAGGGATTGGTTATCCTCATGACCGTACCCAGCACGGGAATAGTCATTTCCCACGATTTAAGGGATTTGGTCATGATTCTCCTCATGGCCATGCTCAGTATGGGAATGGTCACTTCTCATGATTTAAGGAAGTGATTACACTCTCCTTCTTCTCTATAAAAGGCCATGAGAAGCCATAGAGAAAGGGTCTTAGGACCCGACCTCTTTGAGGATGAATTATAGAGAACTCAAGACCATCTTGGACTCGAGATCAGCCTTGTTCCAGCCACGCCGTTGGCAGAGTCTTGGTCTTTGGAGACCAGACTTCTTGTCATTCAAGAAGACCGGATTCTTGGCATCTTCGTCCTACAAGCACAAGCACTTGTTTGGCCTCGGTTGATCGAACTCATCCAATCAAGCTTCTACTGTGTACTAAAGCTTCAAGCACTTGTTTGGTCTCTGTTGATCGAACTCACCCAATCAAGCTTCTACTGCGTACTGAAGCTCAACCGCAACTTCTATCGGACCGTCCAAGGGAAGCAAACTCGGTTCCGACACTGAGGGAGGCGTCCTATCACTGCTAAATACCCCACGTTAAATAAAGAGGGTATTTCTTCCGCTTCTGTTATAATTTTGATTCATTAGTTTGTAACAAGTTATTCTTATTAATACAAAAGAAGTCCCTATTTTGGGAAATCAAATTTTACACCTACAAGGATATAGGATTGTCTCAATCTCATTATATAGAGAGCATGCTAAGAAAGTATGGCTACTACGACCTGCCAGAACTATCAGTGCCGTATGATTATAATAAGAAACTTTGATCGAACACTGAAAAAACTAGTAGAGTAGCTAAGGTACTCAAAGATTATTGGGAGTCTTATATACGTGATGAGCAGCACAAAACCAGACATAGCATTCGCTGTAGGAATACTTAGTAGGTTCACAAGTAATCCTGGAAAGCTTCTTTAGGATGATGTCCAGAGATTAATGAGATACTTAAAAGGAACTACAGGTCTAGGCCTATTCTATATTGGATATTCGGCTGTAATCGAAGGCTATTCAGATACGAGCTGGTGCTCAAAACCAGATAAGTGCAAATCTACTAGAGGTTTTATCTTCACCATGGGTGGAGCTGCCGTCTCGTGGAAGTCTAAGAAGCATACAATGATTGCAAGTCATCGATGGAATCTGAGTTCTTCACACTCTGTGTTGCAGGAGATGAAGCTGAGTGGCTCAGTTGTATTCTAAAAGACCTTCCATTGACAGAATTACAAGGGACAATTACTATCTATTTTGATAATCGGGCGACGAGTGTTGTGACAGCGAACTCGTTGTTCAATGGAAAGAAGCGGACTATTCGTCTGAAGCATGGCTATTTGAGAGAACTCATCTGCCAAGGAGTTATCTCTGTGATTGACGTCCGGTCTTCAGAGAATATGGCTGATCCTTTGACTAAATATCTGAAAAAGGACATAGTCGAAAGGATGTCTAGTATGGGTCTCAAAGTTTTGTAAGTCTTACAAATACTTACCATTTATATCAAGTTATTAGTTCAAAGCTTACGCTACTAATGATAAGATGATTGGTTCAAAAGTCGAGTAAGATTTGCAAACGTTTGGTGAGTTTTACAAATACTTATCATTTACATCAAGTCATTAGTTCAAACCTTACGCTACTAATGATAAGATGATTAGTTCAAAAGTCAAGTAAGATTTGCAACTAAAATCCTATCATGGTAAAGAGGATGGTTGTTAAGCCTTAATAAGTCCAAAGCATTTCGGATGCGAGCTGTTGGATAGGTAACATACCTAAAGGACTCACTGATGATCCTATCATGTAAAGGTGTTGGCTGTTAAGCCTTAATGAGTCCAAAGCATTTAGGATGTGGGATGTTAGATAGGAAACGGGACTAAAGGACTCACCTAAAATCTTATTATCATGAGAGAGAACGACTCTTAAACCTTAACAAGTTCAAAGCATCTCAGATGTGGGATATTTGGTAGGAAACATGCCTAAAGAACTCACCTATGCGTGGGTGGAGATTTGGCTGTCTCTTATGATGTCTTGTGGAAAGATACCTAGAGCCCTACCAGAAACCAGGACATGCACAGGGCCATAATTGTGTAAAGCAAAGGCACAGGCATAGCAAGTGTGGTTCAAAGTAAAAACTACTATAGAAGAGTTTGATCTTGTGTGATCGCTGGATTTTAGATATGTACTAGTTCAAGTCTCTGCGACACCATGCACCTATCTTTTATTCAGTTGGTCTAAGGGGATTCAAGTCCTTACAACATCTACCTTATGCACAACGATTGAAACAACGGCACCATAACACGACACTAGGTTAAAAAACTTGTAGGGAATTGTTGGATTTTTTGGTCAAAACCGCTTTTAAAAATGAGTTTTCAAACTATATATATATATTAGTTACTAGTACTTTTTATAAATGCTTAGTAGCCTAGTGGAAAGTTAAAGGTTTGGTGTTTTAAAAGGTCTGCCAATGGCAAGCCGAGAAGTGTTTTGTTTAATTTAATTAATCCCTCATAAGTTCTAGTGGGCCATGGGCCGTAGGCTCGTGGGTCGTGGGCTCGTGGGTCAATGGGCTGGGGATCGAGGCTAATCGGGCTGAGGTGCTAAGTGGCGCTTTGTTAGACGCACTTTATACTTTGCACCGAGACATCGGGGCTAGGTGGCACCCTTTGGCGCCACATTAGCTGCCACAAAGGTTGCCTCGCAGGCTGCTTCGCAGCATACGAACGAGCTACGCATTTGCACGAGGGTGTGACCCTAGCATTCTTGAGATCAGACGACGCTCCCCTATTTGACGAGGTTCGTTAATTGGTTGACGAGGTTTACCTGTTTCACAATATTCGTCTTATTGTCGAGGTTCGTTTGATTCACAAGATCAGATGAGGTTCCCTCGTTCGACGAAGTTCGCTCGTTCGACGAAGTTCGTCCTATTCATGTTCGCCCGTTTGACGAGGTTTGCCCATTCGACGAGGTTCGCCTGTTCGACGAGGTTCACTCTGTAGGATCTGAAATAGATACACTAGAACACTAGAGAGGGGGGTGAATAGTGTTCTTTTAAAATTTATGCAAAATAGATTATAAATTGTAAAGAAAAATGGCAATATCAGAAATTCACAAACACAAACACAAAGATTTATACTGGTTCCACCAATCCGGTGTACATCTGGTCCCCAAGCAAATCCCGCTTGAGAGTTTCTACTATGATTTTGAATAAACTTACAAAATCAAAAGCAAACCTGATCAATTTGTAAGTCCCTGCAAATTACAACACCAATTGACAAACACCTTGTTAATTTTCACACCAATCTTTAAATCAAGAGATTAACACCTCTCACAAACCGAGAGAACTTTTGAAGCAACAATTTTGATTCCTATAAGCCTTGATTTGTAGTGTAATGCAGTAGTGGCTTAGAAATGATTCAAACTTCTGTAAATTACCTAAACAATAAGTATTTGAATGATGTTCAAAGGCAATTTTAGAAACTTTTCTTTTTCTCAAAATCTGAATATTTTTACACTTGAAAAATGCACAAAGATCAAAGCTTATGGGTATGTAAGTCTCTACATTTTTTCTGAACAAAGACCCTATTTATAGTCCTTGAAAAGACAATTATTTGAACTTTAAAAATGTTTAAAAACAGCTATAAACAGTCATAAATTTAAACTTTAAATTCTGGAAAAACTGTATCTGTAGTCGACTACAAGACAGAATAGTGGACTATACTGAGTTTAAAAAGACTCTGTGAATTTAGAAAATTTCTCAGTAGTCGACTATAAAGTTCTTTAGTCGACTGTACTATAATTAGATAGAAACTTAAAAAATAAATTTTGCCTTCAGTAGTCGACTATAATGTCAATTAGTCGACTATACTGTAAAATAACAGAAACTTATATTTTTGTCATAAGCTTAAGTAGTCGACTATTATCCAAATTAGTCGACTATACTATAAATTAACAGAAACTTATATTTAAGTCATATACATGAGTAGTCGACTACTATTCTAATTAGTCGACTACTAAGAGTAAAAAAAATGCGAATTAAATGTTTTAATACTCAATAATTAACTATAACTCTAATGGTTAACATAGGGGATTTCTATAGTTAACTAACACACTAAGCATGTGTTAGTGTGTTCTAATATTTATGTGTGTGTGTGTGTGTGAGTGATCAAGGCTTGTACAATAATTCTAAGTAAAGAAGATGTAAAATACATTATCTCATATGTTCTTCATCTTCTTCACTTCATAATGCCCTGAACTCAACTTGCACTTGTTCATATTTGATATTAAAATCTGCATATAAAAGTTAGTACATTTGTATAACACACATTGTATAAATTATTATCATCAAAATAATATCATGGAGATATGATATTCAACATTCTCCCCCTTTTTGATGATAACAAATAATTTATACATATGTATGTATTTTATAACCAAGTTTAAACATTATGAAATAAACATACTTACTCCCACTGCATATATGCAAATTAGAGTTTATAACATTACATTACATAAATTTAATATAGATAGCAATTTCTCCCCCTTTGTTATCAACAAAAGAGATAAACATTTATGCTAAACATGACATTATTTCTTCAACATGAGCTAATACTTCAAACAAATCATCCAGATTATGAACATAATCCATAACTTCACCCATCCAAATAGGTAGGCAAAGACTTGCCATAAAGACCAAAAGTTCCATAATGTTCATCACCATGATCTGTTTAAAATATATAGCACATATATTAACTATCCAAACAACATCATAGTAATGTAAACACACAATCAACATACTTGACATTGTAGCAACATAACATATTACATATGTCTTAATAACAACCCACAACTACATATTTTTTGATACTTAAACATAGATAACTAACAAAAGAACATAATTGTTTTGAAACTAAACACTAAAACATCCAAATCTAATATGATGCATGCATAAACTTCTAAGATGCTGGAGGAGGTTGATGTCCTTGAAAGTATGCGCTAAGCTTAGTATCCAAGTCATCAAACTTCTTGATTAGCTCTTCTTGATTACTAATGATATAGGAATTTTGAGAATATAGAGCTCTTTGACCAGTTTCAAGTTCAAGAATACGAGCAGATAGTGTGTTGTATTGCACATCTGAAAAACATGAAGGTTCTGAAGGAAATGGTTGTGGTGGTTGACTAGAAGAAGTTCCTGCTTGAGTTGAAGACTGTGGAATATCTTGTGGAATTTCTTCTTGATGAGGCTGAGGTTTATCTTGAGGATTTTGTTCTTGAATTTCAAAATTTGTTAACTTCATCCTAGTTAGGGCATTTGAATCAAAGAATTCAATGGAACGGACAACAGAATTTTCAGATTGAAGATCCACATGAAATTTATCAAAGACTTTTGTTAAAAAGGCACCATAAGGAAGAAATCCTCTTGGTATTGTCAGAAGATTATCAAAGTAAACTTCAGCCCAATTAACTTGGATATTTCCCATTATAGCATATAGAGCTTTTGCTAAATCTAGGGAAATGAAATGGAAACTCTAAGTTTTTGGAAACAAGTTATATGCTAAGATTCGTGCAATGAACCTAGGAATTGGACGAAGTTTGTTTGAATTATTTAAAGGTTTACTATAACCAGGAAGAAATATATGATTAGATAAAAGATCTGAATCATTCATCCTAATTGGCCTAAGAGAGACTCCTTGAAAAGGAATATTGAAATTTTTTTCAATTGACTTTGTAGTCAATTCAATTTTTATTCCTTTAACAAGAGTTTTAAGTTTTTTAGTACCACCAATAGTTCCAACACGTTCTATATTAGTATAGAACAATTGAACAAGAAAAAGATATGTGGGTTTTCTATTTTCAGCAGAGAATAATTCAAGTAATCCCATATTTTTAAAATATGATCCAAAGTTCCATGGAATAAAATCATCAAATTTCACCAATCGTCCTGGAAGAACTTCAAAAGTGGATATTTTGTTAAATTCTTCTAGTAAATCAAGACTTTTTAAGTATATGATGATTTCATTTTCAACATTAGAATGAATTTGCTTAGCTTTCTTAGCTCTAGAAATGATGAAACAGAGAAATTTCAAAAGATACGAAGATCAAGATGAGACATTTACCACAGACTGTTGGAACCCTAATTAGTCGACTATTACTTGGTGTAGTCGACTACAGAGCATGTCAGACTTCAGAAAATGATGAACTTGATGAAAGTTTTGAGAAAGAAGATGAAGCCCTAACTTGGAATCAATGGGCTCTGAAGATTGGAAGAAGAAGAATCGGTTTTAGGATAGGTTAGAGGGTAGTTTTTAGGTTTTTATCTTTTATTTTTTAAAAGAATTGCATTGTATGGTCCAGATTGAATTGTAAAATAAATGAAAGGTGAAGATTTTATCTTAGATATGTGGCTAGGATTGATAGAGATGAAAAACTATGATTGAGATGCACTCTATTTAAATAAAACGGTTATTGGATTTTGGGTTTTGGGTTTGATTAAAAAAATTCAATAAGCTTTAAAACTGTAAAATTGTGAAATCAGTATTAGTAGTCGACTAGTAAGGAAAGTAGTCGGCTACACTATAATCGACAGAAAGTTGATTTTCAGATTTTAACTCAAAGTAGTCGACTATAGGTGAAATTAGTCGACTACACTGTAATTTACAGAACATCTTATATACAATGCTTGTGCATGTAGTCGACTATAGGTCAAATTAGTCGACTATAAAGGGTATGTATGCATATGTATTTATTTTAAAAAAATTAATCTAAATCATCAATTGAACATATACCTAATTCCCTTCTTAATTTAACATAAATTTCTTCTTTTAATAGTTTTGTTAATATATCTGCTATTTGTTTATCAGTAGATATAAATTCTAATGAAATATCACCTTTAAGCACATGATCACGTAAGAAATGATGTCTAATATCAATATGTTTTGTACGTGAATGTTGAATAGGATTTTTAGATAAATTTATTGCACTAGAATTGTCACATATTATGGATGATATGGGACAATTTATGTCATAATCAGATAATGTTTGTTTCATCCATAAAATTTAAGCACATGCAAGACTTGCAGCAATATATTCAGCTTCAGTCGTTGATAATGATACTAAGTTTTGCTTCTTGCTAAACCAAGATACAAGTGAATGTCCTAAGAAATGACATGTTCCACTTGTACTTTTTCTATCGGATTTACATCCGGCAAAATCAGCATCACTATATGAAATTAAATCAAATGTGCTATGTTTTGGATAAAACAATCCATAATTTGTAGTATCTTTAAGATATCTAAAAATTCTTTTCACTGCTTTAAGATGTGATTCTTTAGGATTAGATTGAAATCTAGCACATAAACATGCATTACACATAATATCAGGTCTACTTACAGTAATGTAAAGAAGTGATCCAATCATACCTCGATAAAACTTTTGATCAACATTCTTACCATTTTCATCTTTGTCAAGTGATGTAGTAGTGCTCATTGGTGTTGGTTTGCTTGTTGTATTTTCCATTCCAAAGCGTTTGAGTAAATCTTTTGCATACTTGCTTTGATTGATGAATATTCCTTCTTTCAATTGTTTAATTTGAAGTCCGAGGAAGAAATTCAGTTCACCCATGTGACTCATTTCAAATTCATCCTGCATAGTCTTAGCAAACTCTTGACAAAGATTGTTGTTAGTAGAACCAAAAATAATATCATCTACATATATTTGGATTAGTAAAATATCTTTATTTATTTTCTTAATAAATAATGTTGAATCAACTTTTCCAATTTCAAAACCTGAAGTTAAAAGAAACTTCTTTAATCTATCATACCAAGCACGAGGTGCTTGTTTAAGACCATATAAAGCTTTCTTAAGTATAAAAACATGATTTGGAAAACTTTCATGTTCAAAACCTAGAGGTTGTTCTACAAAAACTTTTTCTTTTATAAAACCATTTAGAAATACACTTTTAACATCCATTTGAAATAATTTAAAATTCATAAAGCATGCAAATGCAAGTAAAATTCTAATTGATTCTAAACGAGCAACAGGAGCATAAGTTTCATCATAATCAATTCATTCTTCTTGATTATAACCTTGAGCAACTAATCTAGCTTTGTTTCTAACAACTTGACCAAATTCATCTAATTTGTTTCTAAAAATCCATTTTGTTCCAATAATGGATTTATTTTGAGGTCTAGGTATAAGATCACAAACATTATTTCTAGTAAATTGATTAAGTTTATCTTGCATAGCAATTATCCAAGAATCATCAAGTAGTGCTTCTTTTATATTTTTAGGTTCAATAGTTGAAATAAAAGCAGTATGAGCAATCAAATTAAAATGAGATCTAGTAGTTACTTTATCAAAAATATTTCCAATGACTAAATCATGTGGATGATTTTTAACTTCTACAAAATCTTTAGGTAAATCATTTTGTAAGTTATCATTTTTTGTAATATCTAACATTAGAGTATCATGAATAGTATCAATTATATCATCATCATTATTTAAAACAATGGGTGGTTTTGAAAAATTTTCATCAAAAGAAACATGTAAAGATTCTTCAATAACTAAAGTTCTTTTGTTATATATTCTATATGCTTTACTATGATTAGAATATCCAACAAAAATTCCTTCATCGGATTTAGAATCAAATTTATCTAAGTTATCATTTGTATTTAAAATAAAACATTTACAACCAAAAACTTTAAAGTAAGATATTTTAGGAATTTTATTATAAAATAATTCATAAGAGGTTTTCTTTAAAATAGGTCTTAATAAAACTCTGTTTAATACATAACAAGCTGTTGATACAGCTTCTGCCCAAAAATATTTTGGTAAATTACTATCACACATCATGGTTCTAGCACATTCTTGTAAAGTTCTATTTTTTCCTTTCTACAACTCCATTTTGTGGAGCAGCTCGAGGAAAAGAAAAAGTATGTGATATACCATGTTTATCACAAAATTTGCAAATAATTCATTTTCAAATTCACCTCCATGATCACTACGTATAGAAATAATAGAAGTAGATTTTTTATTTTGAATTCTTTTGCAAAATATAGAAAACTCATTAAAGGCATCATTTTTATGTTTAAGAAAAATTACCCATGTGAATCTAGAATAATCATCAACAAGAACAAATGCATATCTACTTCCATTTAAAGATGCTACTCTAGAAAGACTAAAAAGATCTATGTGAATTAATTCTAATGGTCTACTTGTAGATATTATATTTTTAGATTTAAAAGAAGATTTGTGCATTTTTCCTTGTTGACATGCATCACAAAAATTGTTTTTAAAAGAAATTTTAGGTAAACCATTTACTGAATCATTCTTAGAAATCTTAGAAATATGTTTAAAATTTATATGTCCAAAACGTTTATGCCATAAAATAGAATCATTAGATGATGCAATAAGACAATGTTCATTTAAAATATTTTTCATAGATAAAACATATATGTTATTCTTTCTATGGCCTTTAAAAATAATAGTAATTAAATCAATATCATAAGTTAAGCAAGATTCTTTTTCAAAAATAATTTTAAAACCTTTATCACAAAGTTGACTAATACTAAGTAAATTATGTTTAAGACCATCAACTAATAAAGCATTATCAATAATAGTTTTGTTTGGATTACCGACAGATCCAATACCGATGACTTTTCCTTTGTTGTTATCTCCAAAAGTAATGGTACCACCATCCTTGTTTTGAAAAGATGACAACAATTGTTTGGAGCAACCACTATCTAAAATTCACCTATCTTTCTTGGGTACCTGAAATAATGAACATTTACAGTTTTGGTACCCATACTATGTTGGATCCTTTAAATTAGCCTTTGGGAAACCAAACCCATGAAGAGTTTGATTTGCCTAAATAGTTAGTTGATAAACAAATGTTTTTAATAAAATTAGAAATATAAAAATTCTTATGTAAAGAAGTTAATTCTTTTGGAACCCAAATAGAAAAGAATTTTGATTTCTTTTTACACAAATTTTCATTTCTATATTCATACAAATCACAAGAAGGTTTTACAAAAATTGTTTTCTTCGATTTATTTTTATTAAATTAAAAACCTAATCCTTTTGTCTTTTGTGATTCTTTTTGAAAAGAAAGTATATTATTAAGATTTTCTTTACCTTTATTGAATTTGCTAACATTCAAACATATATCCTCATATTTTAATTTAAAAGAAGAAATATCTTTATCTAAACTATTAATGCGAATTTTTAAATCATTACATTCTGATTTTAAATAAACATTCTTATTAGATAAACATTCATTTTCTTTAAGCAAAGAATAATTTTCTTCTTTCAATTCAATTACTTGAGAATTCAAAATAGTAGAAGAATTAAAATCAGAAATTTCTTCAAGTAATTTTTTATTTTCACCTTTAAGAAAATTATGTGAAGTCTTTAATCTCACAAAAGTTTCATATAATTCATTGAAAGTATCTAAAAGTTCTTCATTGTCACTTACTTCATCTTGTGCCATAAAAAACATGTGAGCACTTTTCTTTTCTTTAATTTCTTCATCTGAAGATGACTCATCACTATCATCCCAAGTGACTGCCATTACTTTCCTTTTCTTGTTATTTTGAATGTTGTTGAAGTTGTTAAAATAACTTAATTTTTGCTTATTCTTTAATATTGGACAATCTTTCTTCATATGACCTGGTTTATTACACTTAAAACAAAGAGGGTTATTTGAAATTGAACTTTTAGATTTAAAATTACCTCGTTTTATAAATTTCCGAAACTTTCGTGCAAACAGGCTCATTTCTTCATCATCATCATCTGAATCTTCTTTATCGGAAGTAGTATTGAATACAAGTACTTTCTTGTTCTTTGTTTCTTCATCATTCTTTCTATCTTCAATTTGAACTTCATACGCCATAAGATTTCCGATAAGATTTTTAACCGTAAGAGTTGACAAATCATTGGCTTCTTTGATTGCGGTAACTTTCTTTTCCTACTGTGGAGTAAGTGATCGGAGTATTTTTTTTACCATCTCCACTTGTGTATATGTTTTTCCAAGACCAATGAGAGAATTTGTGATGTCGGTGAATCTTGTGAACATTTCTCCAATAGTCTCGTTTTCCTCATCTTAAATAATTCGAATCTGTGTACAAAAACAAAAATTTTAGATTCTTTAACTTTATTTGTACCTTCATGAGTTACCTCAAGTGTATGCCAAATATCATATGCAGATGTGGCCGTTGACACCCTATTGAACTCATTCTTGTCAAGTGCACAGAATAGTGCATTCATGGCTTTGGAGTCCAAATTTGCATTGTTCCTTTGAGATGTAGTCCATTTTGAAAAAGGAGTTGTAGGCTTCTCATATTTTGTTTCCACAATGTTCCAAAGTTCATAACCAATTGATTGAAGGTAAATCTTCATTCGGCACTTCCAATAGTTGTAGTTCAATCCATCGAACATTGGTGGACGATTTGTAGAGTGACCTTCTTTGAATTGTGATGTATTTGTAGATCCCATCTTTCACCTCGCTCTGATACCAAATGTAGGATCTGAAATAGATACACTAGAAGACTAGAGGGGGTGTGAATAGTGTTCTTTTAAAATTTATGCAAAGTAGATTATAAATTGCAAAAAAATGGCAATCTCAGAAATTCACAAACACAAACACAAAGATTTATACTGGTTCCACCAATCCGGTGTACATCCAGTCCCCAAGCAAATCCCGCTTGAGAGTTTCCACTATGATTTTGAATAAACTTATAAAATCAAAAGCAAACCTGACCAATTTGCAAGTCCCTACAAATTGCAATACCAATTGACAAACACCTTGCCAATTTGCACACCAATCTCTAAATCAAGAGATTAACACCTCTCACAAACCGAGAGAACATTTGAAGCAACAATTTTGATTCCTATAAGCCTTGATTTGTAGTGTAGTGTAGTAATGGCTTAGGAATGATTCAAACTTCTGTAAATTACCTAAACAATAAGTATTTGAATGATGTTCAAATGCAATTTTAGAAACTTTTCTTTTTCTCAAAATCTGAATATTTTTACACTTGAAAAATGCACAAAGATCAAAGCTTATGGGTATGTAAGTCTCTACATTTTTCTGAACAAATACCCTATTTATAGTCCTTGAAAAGACAATTATTTGAACTTTAAAAACATTTAAAACGGCTATAAACAGTCATAAATTCAAACTTTAAATTCTGAAAAAACTGTATCTGTAGTCGACTACAAGACAGAATAGTCGACTATACTGAGTTTAAACAGACTCTGTGAATTTAGAAAATTTCTCAGTAGTCGACTATAAAGTTCATTAGTCGACTATACTGTAATTAGACAGAAACTTAAAAAATAAATTTTGCCTTCAGTAGTCGACTATAATGTCAATTAGTCGACTATACTATAAAATAACAGAAACTTATATTTCTATCATTAGCTTAAGTAGTCGACTATTATCCAAATTAGTCGACTTTATTGTAAATTGATAAAAACTTATATTTAAGTCATATATATGTGTAGTCGACTACTATTCTAATTAGTCGACTACTAAGAGTAAAAAAATACGAATTAAATGTTTTAATACTCAATAATTAACTATAACTCTAATGGTTAACATAGGGGATTTCTATAGTTAACCAACACACTAAGCATGTGTTAGTTTGTTCTAATATTTATGTGTATGTGTGTGTGAGTGAGAGTGATCAAGGCTTGTACAATAATTCTAAGTAAAGAAAATATAAAATACATTATCTCATATGTTCTTTATCTTCTTCACTTCATAATGCCTTGAACTCAACTTGCACTTGTTCATATTTTGATATTGAAATCTGCATATAAAAGTTAGTACATTTGTATAACACACATTGTATAAATTATTATCATCAAAATAATATTATGGAGATATGATATTCAACACACTCGTTCGATGAGGTTCGCTCATTCGACGAGGTTTGTCCTATTGACGTTCGCCCGTTTGACGAGGTTTTCCCGTTCGACGAGGTTCGTCCTATTGACGTTCGCCCGTTTGACGAGGTTTTCCCGTTCGACGAGGTTCGTCCTATTGACGTTCGCCCGTTTGACGAGGTTCGTCCGTTCGACGAGGTTCGCCCGCTCGACAAGGTTCGTCCTATTGATGTTCGCCCGTTCGACGAGTTTTGTCCTATTGATGATGTTTGTCTGATTTGTTGAGACGCGACCCTCGCGATGCGAAGTATCGTGTCCATTGATTGCCTCGCCTTCAGGTGTTACTGCATGTAGCAGTTACAACAGCATTTAAATCAATTGATGTTGCAATCATAATTGTTATTTTGATTTATAATAGTCACATTGGTTGTAGGTGACTCTTGAGCTGGCCTTAGATGTTGGATCATCTTGTTTTGATAATGATTTAACAAACAATTTATGA
>BQKN01064966.1:213947-242099 GCA_022839385.1 Asparagus kiusianus | reverse complement strand
TAACGTTGTTATTCTAATTGAAAAGTTTTAAAATAATGAGGTTTTTTTGTTGATAAATAGGTATTTAAATGTTAAAAATGTAACTTAGGGTAACGTATCGGTGCAAAAGTGAGTAGACATTAAGAAAGTGCAATTAAGCGTATAATTTAAATCTTCAAAATTTCTCATATGTTTCTCAATTTTTAAGGAGTCTTGCAAGTTGGTCCTTCAATTATCACGACTTCTCTCAAAGTATATTTTCTGTAGACATATGGCATTTGCAGTTTTTGAGGGAAAGCATTAGCTAAGGAGTATTTTGTAATTGAGGGTCCAATTCGTAAGATCCTTGAAGATGTGAGTGACCTATAGGGGTGTTAACGGAGGGGATACGGTTCGGATATGACACTTATCATATCCATATTCGCTTTCTATCAACGGATACAGATACAGATTATCTTCGGTAAGAAAAAACCTTAACCATATCCGCAATCATCAAAAACGGATACGGTTTGGATATTTGAGAATCGGATCGGATACGATCACGGATATGAAATGGATATTCGACAAATGGATATGAATCGGATATGAATTAGTACACATATGTATAAATTACAACCAAATGGGTAAATCTATGTGGTTGTAGGCTTCTCCTTACATAAATGTATGTGGTTGCAAATGATAAAAAATATAATACAACAATCACAAATACATGCAAATACATGGATATATATTTTATGCAATTTCTTGTATAATCTATCAAAATTTTGATTTTAAATGTAATCACGTAATCTTTGAGGACTTATTTGTAATTTTCTCATCATTAAGAACATGTTGTATATAATTTTTTTGAGGTTTATTTTTAAAGTTTATAGGGGTTAATCTATAAATTTTATATAGTTCTCGGGTTCTTTCTATAAATATATTAATTTTGGCATTATTTATGCAAAGTTTCAAATTATTTTATAACATTATGAATATTAATGGTTATTTGTGTAAAATTCTAGGGTTTATTTTGTAAATTTTACTAAATTTAGAGTTTTTTATAAAATTGGGCACTATTTTATAAAAAATGCAAATTTTAGGATAACCAAAGACATAATTCTATTTCTTAAAACCTAATAAACAGATGCAGTTCTATATTTACTTTATAATTTAAGATAATGTATGGTGTTAAAAATGTTATAAATATTTGGGATTTTATGTGCATATTTGGAATATAATTATAGCATTAAGAAGGGTAAATGTAAATAAAGTATTTATTGTAACAATTCTTAAAACCTAATTAAAAACCACCCCAAACCTTACCCTAACAACCCTCCCTCATCCTAACAATCGCCGGTCATTTCTCGTCGTAAGTGATTTCCTACTTCCTACATTCTCTCTCTATCTCATCTATCTCTCATGCCATGTCCTCCCCCACCCTCTCTCAATCCTCTATTTTTAATTCCTCGTTGCGTCGACAACCCTTTTTCTCTCTCTCTAGCTTCTATCTCTTACATAATGGTGCTTTTGTCCACAATGTTAAAATTAAGGGGTAAATGAGGCTAGAAATAAAAACCCTTTAAAATTAACGCTATTATTCTAATTGAAAAGTGTTAAAATAATGAGGTATTTTTTGTTGATAACTAGGTATTTAAATGTTAAAAATATAACTTAGAGTAACGTATCGGTGCAAAAGTGAGAAGACATTAAGAAAGTGTAATTAAGCCAATTATTTAAATCTTCAAATTTTCTCATATGTTTCTTAACTTTTAAGGAGTCAAGTGAGAATGGAAAGAATGTAGGAATGGAATAGAATAGATGTGAGAATGGAATGCACATTCTCATTCTCATGTTTGGGCGCGTTTAGAGAGTGGAACAGGAATGACAATCTTATTCTCATTCCCTCGTTTGGTACCATTTGTTCACAAGTGAGAATAAAATTTAGTTTTCTAATAATGCCCTTACCAAAACACAGAATTTTAAAAATATTAAAAATATTTTAAAAATAACTAAATAATTTATTTTTTTTAGAAAAATAAGTTTTATAGAAATGATTTTTTTCCTTAGAGAAATAAATTTTTATGTAATAGTTATATTTTGTCATAACATCTCGGCAACAATTTTGGACTTTTGGCTTACAAATTGAAAAATAATTTTTATAGAAATTATTTTTAATTATAAATAATTATAATTTCACTTTTCTAACTTCTAATGCTACATGTCGGCGTTAATATACTTCTTAGGAACGATATCAGAAATTTATTAAAAAATAATATCACAAGATATTGGAACTATGGTAAGGTCAGTGATATAAATTTACTTAGGAACCATGTTTGTAAATTGGAACTTGGGCATGTTATATTCATGCTTATATTTATTTATATATTTGTACTAGTAGCTTAAGATAAGATATTTTTTATAAAAATAATTTTCATATAGGAATTTATATCTAATTGTATCTTTTAAGAAGGGTATAATTGGAAATCATTTGATTATTTTTATTCTCACTTAAGTGGGAATATCAATTCCTTGTTAAATGGTTGGGAATGACAATTCCCACGTAAAGTGGGAATTGATAAGAAGTGGGAATTTCAATTCTAACATCTAAAAGTACATCGTGTTTGGTACGCGGGAAAAAAGAGTTGGAATTGAATTCCATTCCCACTTATTCTCGCATACCAAACGAGCCCTTAGGGTATATTTTCTGCGGACATATGGCATTTGCAGTTTTTGAGAGAAAACATTAGCTAATGTGTATTTTGGTAATTGAGGGACCAATTCGTAAGATCCTTGAAGATGTGAGTGACATATGAGCAATTTAAAAGATTTGAGGCAGTAATACAAAATTATTGAATATGTGAGGGACTACTTTTTAAAGAAACCCTTAAATTATGAAAGGTTTAAGGTAAAAATATCAGATTTGGATTCTCTCCGCTACAAACAAAGCAGTGGTGAGACCAACTTCAGCATCACAACCATTAATTTCTTTAGCGGATGGTTATAATTCATTACATATCTAACACTCAACATACCCAATGAATTACACTATTTTCCTAAATTTCACTCAAAACATAGCACAACCACTTATGAAACAATCAACAGTTGTGAAATTGCAGTGGTCTCTCTATTACTTTCTTTTTTTGTAATGGAGTGGATCCAAATACACAAACATCTCTGGGGGGAAATAACCCAACAATGAGTTTCTAAATGGCTAAATAAAACTTAAATATCTTATAGTTTCACTCACTTTGTACTTGTATGCCAGCACTCGTTTTTCATGACACTTACATATAATTGCTTAGTATTGGCACATTGGTACTCTTCGTTATGCAAGTTTCAAACAACTTAGCATATACATGTGGCAAGATAAAACAAATGAGGATAAATAAGTGCAAAGTGAGTGAAACTGTAAGGTATTCAAGTTCTATTTAGCTTTCTGGGGGGGGGGGGGGGTTATTTCAATTTAGAAGGGAATTAATTATTATTGTTATTATTATTATTATTATTATTATTTGCAAATGACTTTCACATCTACATCAGTATTATTATTATTATTATTATTTGCAAATGACTTTCTCATCTACATCAGCATGTAAGTGAAATATAGTGTTTAATTGGAAAATAAAATTATTGTTGAAAATGCAATGTGAAAATGATGTGGCAAAATAGGATTAAATTAGTAAATATAGTTAAAATCATTTAATTAAAGTTACTTACCATAACTTGACTTTGCTTAGGGGAACTTAAAATTGTATTAAATTTTAAGTGATAACTTTATTGTATTTTACTTTCTTAACTACTTGCATACAAAAAAATTAATTAAAATGCTAAAAACAAGTAATTTCCCCACTTTTATCATTCACTCACCCCCTAAGGGCCCGTTTGGATGGACGTAACTATTAGAAGTAAGAAATGGATCAAAAATGCAACTTCCTCAATTATGAAGTAGAAAGTAGCGGAAGTAGTACTTATTTTGTTTGTTTCATATATTTTTAGAAGTAGCAGAAATAGTACTTCATCATATTTATTTGTTTGTTTGGATAGAAATTAGATATATTATTTAAGATCATCTGCCCTTGATAAATCTCTAATTTAAGTGGACCCCACTTTTTATCCACTTCTCCTCTACTTCTGAGCTTTCAAGGGAGGAAAAAATCTAGGAAGTATGAGTGTCACATAGACGCCACATCTACATTTATAAAAGTAGCTGAAGTAGTTTTTTCAGAGAAATTAACAAACATAATTTTTTACTGAAAAATTTCCCAATGACCCAAAATATGGGACCAACAGGGGGGACGTGTGAGACGTCACCCTCCTATTGCATAATGAGGTGGTTATCATTAATGATGGTCAGCTCATTATGCAATAGGAGAGGACACCTCACATGTCCCCCTATTGGTCCCATATTTTAGGTCCATGTAGCAAAACATTTTTTATTTGAAGTAGGAGAAACTTCCTCTACTTCAATTACTTCTTTGCTACTTTCCAACAAAAGAAGACAAAACAAAAATGCAGTTGATAAATGCTAAACCGCTGCCTGGTCCACCAAGCTACTCAAAATAATGAAACTACCCCCGTCACTGATTCCCTCCATCACGCACAACTACCGGAGCACACGTAGCCCTCGACATAAAGAAGACGCGGTTTCGTCTCACGCTCCCCACCTTAATTAAATCCTCGCTAAGAAATAGATTTCTCGAACATTTTATATGGGTAAATTAGAACCATTATATATACTTATTATCTTTGATCAATGAAATTAATATCATTATTAAGGTCATATTCTTCATAACTTCTACTTTGTGAATTTATGAAAAATAAGTTATTTAAAATAGCACCTTGCCACCTTCTACTAGTCTATGGATGGAATATTTCCTCAAAGATTCACATATAAAAATGTCCCTAAAATTTACTAAAATAATTAAAATATCTTATCTCTGTCCTTCTCGTTTTCCTTCCAATGCCCTAACTCGCATTGTTGATCCTTGTTACTGACGATCCTCAATGGCTGACGATTCTTCGTTGCTAGCTATTTCGGTGAGAATAATAGTTGAAGAGATAGAAGTTGGAATTGTTGTTGGCGGTTCGCTTGATTCTTCTGGTCAAAAATTTCGACGGCGGATATCCATCTTGCAAATCATTGAACAAACGGTTAGAAGGCACTAAGACATGACTGCCCAATGACCCTCCGATGCTTAAGTCAATGACTATAGGAAGAAGGTGAATTTTTTATTTAAAAATTAAGAATGAAATTAGACTTAAGTTTTAGCTTATCACTATTACCTCTTTTATATTGGCTCGGAAGGGTACATCGGGGAGAGAGGGAAGTCCACTTAGCGTCATTTGGTCGGTTCAGGAGAGTAGTGAGGAAGCTTCCTCTATAACAGAATTGTTTGTATGCCCCTCTGCCATTGGCCGAAGTAGTTAGGATGGCAAGAGAGGGCATCGAGAGAATAGTCCTGATGATTACATGCATGCCCTCACGTGAGTTAGCTATGTTCATACTGTTCCGTGTGAGGGAAGAGTGTGTTCATCTTGCCAAGGGGGTAAGACATCAAGCTTAGTTCGATGTCGGACGAGCTGAAGGTGATCGACCTTGAGCAAGGGACAGACATTGCATCCAAATATGTGGCGTTGGCTTTTCCTAATTGCATCTTATCTACTGATTTTGTATCATAAAATTGACGATCCACCCCCCCAACCCACCTACAAAAAAAAAGAAAAAAAGAAAAAAAAACCACCCCCAAACCTTACCCTAGTAATAACCTTCACTCATCCTAACAATCACCGGTCATTTCTCGTCGTAAGTGATTTCCTACTTCCTACCTTCTCTCCTGATCTCATCTATCTCTCATGCGATGTCCTCTGCCCGCCCTCTCACAATCCTCTGTTTTTAACTCCTCGCCGGCAAACCGTCGACAACATTAGCTGAGGATTATTTTGGTAATTGAGGGACCAATTTGTACGATCATTGAAGATGCGAGTGACCTATGAGCAATTTAAAAGATTTGAGGCAGTAATACAAAATTATTGAATATGTGAGGGACTACTTTTTAAAGAAACCCTTAAATTATGAAAGGTTTAAGGTAAAAAACATCAGATTTGGATTCTCTCCACTACAAACAAAGCAGTGGATGATTATAATTCATTTCATATCTAACACTCAACATACCCCATGAATTATACTATTTTCCTAATTTTCACTCAAAACATATCACAATCACTTATGAAACAATCAACAGCTGTGATATTGCAATGGTCTCTCTATTACTTTCTTTTTTGTAATGGAGATGATCCAAATACACAAACATCTCCAGGGGAAAATAACCCAACAATGGGTTTCTAAACGGCTAGATAAAACTTAAATATCTTATAGTTTCACTCACTTTGTACTTATATACCAACACTCGTTTTTCATAACACTTACATATAATTGCTTAGAATTGGCACATTAGTACTCTTCGTTATGCAAGTTTCAAACAACTTAGCATATACATGTGGCAAGATAAAACGAATGAGGATAGATAAATGCAAAGTGAGTGAAACTGTAAGGTATTCAAGTTCTATTTAGCTTTCTAAGGGGGTATTGCAATTTAGAAGTGAATTAATTATTATTATTATTATTATTATTTTGCATATGACTTTCTCATCAACGTCAGCATGTAAGTGAAATATAATGTTTAATTGGAAAATAAAATTATTGTTAAAAATACAATGTGAAAATAACGTGGCAAAATATAATTAAATTAGTAAATATAGTTAAAATCATTTAATCAAAGTTACTTAGGGGGTGTTTGTTTCACCAAAAATTTTGGTATTTGGTATGAATTACAAGTTTTGGGATCAAAAAGTGAGTTTTTTGTATTTTGGGATTCCATATATGATGTTTGTTTAAGAAAAATTTTAGAATATTGAATCCCAAAAGTACAAAAAGTACCCAATTAGAGCAAGTGCAGCAAGCTCCCAGTTGGGAGTCCTAGTCAGCAAGCTCTCAAGAGCTCTCAAGCATTTTAGAATAAAAAATTAAAAAATTAAGCCTTGGGAGGCACTCCTTCTATTATGGAGCTCCAACAATATCAAAAAAACCCCTCTTATATTTTAATATTTTACCCATTACTTTTAATTATATTTAAACCTCTTGTATTTTATTTCTAACCGTTGGATACGACCTTCGAGGGAGCGTACACGGTCTTCGAGGTAACCCGCGGCTTTCGAGGGAACGCACACGGTCTTCGAGGTAACCTGTGGTCTTCGAGGTTGGGCACGAAGTTCGAGGTATCACAAACTTTGACCGTCAACCGACTGATTCATATAAAATTCGATGGCTTCTCTCCTCAACCCATCATCTCCCAGAATAAAATGTCTAGCTCATCTAGCTCTAGCGATGATGAAATAATGAAGACGTTCTTTCTTATGGGAGCTGTTGTCGTTGAGGAAGAAGAACAAGAGAAATGTTCAACTTCAGTTCAACACAAACGACGTATCGTGCTCCATCGAAACCGACTGGAAGCCCACAATCGGTTGTTCCAAGATTATTTTGCTGACGCACCAACCTATCCTCTTTATTATTTTCGTCAAAGATTCAGAATGACGCGTTCGTTATTCCTACGAATCCACGACGCAGTCGTCGAACATGACAAGTACTTCGTCCAAAAGAGGAATGGTGTTGGACAGTTAGGACTATCTAGTCTGCAAAAGATTACTGTAGCTATGCGGATGCTCGCATATGGAGCATCCGCTGACTCCGTCGATGACTACGTTCGGATCGGTAAAAGTACGTCGCTTGAGAGCGTGAAGAGGTTCGTTCGATCGATTATCAACATCTTTGGAGAGGAATACCTTCGTTCACCGACTAATGAAGACGTTGCACGCCTGCTCGAGGAAGGTTCACAACGAGGTTTTCCTGGTATGCTTGGGAGCATCGACTGCATGCACTGGACATGGAAGAACTGTCCAACTGCCTGGCAAGGTATGTATACTGGATATTTTCATGAACCTACAATTATTTTGGAGGCCGTAGCTAGCAAAGATCTTTGGATATGACATGCCTTCTTTGGACTGCCGGGGTCTCACAATAACCTTAATGTTCTACATTGTTCACCGGTTTTCGCACAACTTGCGGAGGGAAGAGCTTCACCGTGCAACTATACTGTCAATGGCCACGAGTATAATATGGGATACTATCTCGCCGATGGGATTTACCCAGAGTGGTCCACATTAGTGAAGACTATTCCAGCACCTCGAGGAAACAAGCATAAGTATGCTCAACAACAAGAAAGCGCAAGAAAAGATGTTGAGCGAGCTTTTGGCGTGTTGCAAGATCGATTTGCGATTTTTCGTGGACCAGGATGTTTTTGGCAACCTTGTGTGCTAAAAGATATCATGACAGCTTGTATCATAATGCATAACATGATCGTTGAAGATGAACGTGATTGTCAATTGGACAACAACTTTGACTTTACTGATTCGGTACCAGCCGTTGAACCTTCTCATGTGCAGACGGTGCCTCTAACCGAGTTCATCCAAAATCATCATCGGATCAGGAACACGCAAACACACAAATCACTAAAAAATGATTTGATCGAGCATCTGTGGCAGCTCAAGGGATCCATCGCCGAGGATTAAGTTTCTTTATGTCTAATGTAATTTCAGAAAAGGAGTTCAAGTTGTTGTACTACGCCAATTTCATTTTCAATAAAGTAGTTCCTTTTCATTCAATGCCAAATTGTTTAACTTCAAGTACAATCATAAAATTAATCACAAAATAATATTTGATAAATAGGAAGAACTAATGAGGATACGATGCGAGTACAATATATGGTAATTAGGAAGAACCCTTAGACATCCACCTCTCTAATATCTCTGCCTGACGTATTTCAAAGTATTGTCGTTGAACTGAATTGAGTGTTGAGAGATCGATCTTCATGATATCGCCATCTTGTTTCTTCTGTTTTAGCTCCATTTTTTCTTTGTTGGTTTGCTTCATCGACGCGAAAGCCTCTCCCATAATCAAACATATAAGTTAAATATTTACATAAAAACATATAAGTTAAATATTTACCTGATCAATAATTCCCGTACCAGATATTTGTCTTCCTTCAATCTGAGCAATGCACCCGCAGAACTTGTTGACAGACAGTTGAATTGTTGACCAACGGTGCATCATTTGGTTTGGTGTGCGGCTCGTTGGATCGGTGGAGTATTGGATAAAGTAGTCGTTAGCTCTGTGTCAGAACTTATCTTTGTGTTGCCCCGTACCTTGGATGGCTTCTTGGCTCGTGTTCAGCCAAGCAGACATAAGAAGCTTATCCTCGTGGACAGTCCAATTTTCGGACCGCGTGTAAGCCTTCTTCTTCTTTGTGGTCGGTGTTTCTTGGGATGACACTTGTTGTGTTACGGATTGCGATAACTCGATGGGATGACCTTCTTCTACGACTTCTGTATAGAACGGCGAGTATAAGGTCGATCCTTCACCGGTAAGGAGTTGCGAATAGTAGTTGTTTTGGGAGGGATCCATGAGATTTGTAATTTGATAGGAAAATATATAGTTTTTTTATGAGAGAGTTGTGTGGATTGCGAATTGTGAATTGTGAATTTATAGAGATTTTTTTACTGTTCAACAACAAGAAAATTTTCCCACAACGGTTCATTTTTTACACTCAACGGTTCGTTTTACACTTCAGTCTCATTTATTACATTTATGGATATGGAGCCATTAAAATAAAACTCAGTAAAAAACTCTTCATCTCCCCAACCAGACATCTTCATCTTCCAACGAATTTCATTTTCTCCCTAACCCCCAAACCCACGCCTCTTCATCTCCCCAACCCAAACCAGACCTCTCCATCTCCCCAACCCCACATCCACGCCTCTTCATCCCCCGTCGAAACCAACCCGCAACCTTGAGACTCAACCACCGCCGCCCATCGGATCTCTGGCTCCCCAACCCGCGGCCTCTGAGACTCAACCACCGTCGCCCATCGGAGTAAAGACCAGCCACCCGCGAAGGCGAAGTCCGCCGCCGCCGATCAGATCGACTTGAGACGAAAAGGATGGATTTTTGCTTCAATTTTGGGCAGATCTGAGAAGGTGTACTTGTTGGGGGGGTGTTAAATTCCGGCCAGTTGGGAGCTCCCAAGCACTCCACAAATTTTTGGAGTGCTTGGGAGCTCGGAAGCTCCCCAAAGCCAGGTCAGCCTTAGGAGAGGGGCTTGGGAGGGGTTAGGAGCTTGCTGGAGGGGGTGCTGCCAACTTCCACAGCCACGTCAGCCTTGAGAGCCTCCTTCAGAGCTTGTTGCCCTTGCTCTTATTAGAAATTGCCAAATCCTCTCAATTGGAGAGGATTTTGACAAATTCCATAAATGGGTGTGCTTACCTCTCAATTGGAGAGGATTTGACATATATCAATTTTATCTTTTTGTGGGAGGTAACCTCACCAAGATAGCATATTCATCATATTACAAAATTTTGACATTTGATAATGCTACAATTTGAGCTTGAAACAAACAAAATATTACAAATTGTATTATTCCAAATCTCAAAATATTAATGAAACAAACAACATTTTAGAAATCCTAACACATAACAAAACCCCTATGGATTTCAAATCCCATAGTGAAATCCATATCCTAAAACTATAGGATTTGAAACAAACACCCCCTCACCGTAAATTGACTTTTTAGGGGAAATTAAAATTGTATTAAATTTTAATCGATAACTTTCTTGTATTTTACTTTCTTAACTATTTGACACAAATAAATAATTAAAAATGCCAAAAACAAGTCATTTCCCCACTTTTATCATTCACTCGCCCCCCTAAAACAAAAGAAGACCAAACACAAATGCAGTTGATAAATGCTAAACCGCTGCCTTGTCCACCAAGCTACTCAAAATAACGAAACTACCCCCCGGTCACTGTTTCCCTCCATCACGCACAACTACCCAAGCACCGCGTAGCCCCCGACATCAAAATAGACGCGGTTTCCTCTCGCACTCCCCACCTCAATTAAATCCCCCCCCCGCTCTCGCTACCCCTCCCCCCCCAACCCCCCCACCCCCCCCCCCCCCCCCCCCCATCGAACTCATGTCAACGACGACGAGCTCTCTCTCCCCCTCTTTTCCGGCCCCACGTGCGGAGAAGAAGATCGCGAAGCGGAAGTCACGTGCCAAGCAGCGGACTCCGACCGCCTGCATCGACGTGGATCCGGAGAACTTCAGGGCTCTGGTTCAGCAGATGACTGGGCCCAAGTTTGGGGATGTTGGGCTTGGGCTGGTGATTAGGCCTGAGCCCAAGAGGAGGGGTTTTGTCCCGACGCTGGAAACGTCCGGGGTTTCCATGGGCCGGGTTGAACCGGCCGGTTTGGATCGGTTTGGCGGTGAACCGGTGTTGGAGGAGGAGGATTTTGGTTTTTTTGATGTTGAGTCGTTTCTGAGTTTTCCGACGCTGGAATCTTGGGTTATGTAATTTTTAATACTGTTTTGTTTGGTAATGTAGGGCATGTATATAGTAGTAGGTTTTGGAGGCTAGGGTTGTTTGGTTGGCTAGAAAAATAAGCAAATCAATTATAAGAAACATATATTCTATAATAAATTCTTTTCTTGTGCTTTGTTTATTTTTTAAAACTAAAAAAAGAAATAATATGAGATAAGTTGTCACCATGTTATTGGATGATAATACTTGTTTAAAAAAAACTAATTTCATAAAATTTTTGAAGAAAATAGATAGAAATCAACTTTTAATGGTTTCCTTATCTCGTTCACTTTTCTCTAATTTTAGGAAATCAACAAATCTTTTTTTATTTTATTTTAAAACACACATGTTTTCTCTTGTAGACCCAATGCAATATGTCGCAGTTCTTGTCATCTTAGTAGGTAGACCCTCCTTTTTTTTGGAGAAAATAGGTAGACCCTCCTTGAATTCCTCTTTTGCCTTCAACATAGATTCATTAGTTTCACGAGGCAATATCTGGCAAAATCTTATCCAGGACAAAAGAGTTAAAAGTATTTATTTACCTAGGTGCAAAAATGAAAAGGGCCTCAAGAGTTCAAAACATCAATATACTCCATGCATGGGGGTCTTACGTGCAATTAATCCTATTTATTTTCTCCAAAAAAAAAAGCTTTCCTTTTAGTTGCATAAGAAGGCATCGGAAAGATACGACGTCCAAATTTTTAATAGGTCTAATCGCAGATAAACCCCCTCACTGCAGTCTACTTATGGATAGGCCCCCCTTTAGTTGCATCAGAGAGGATAGGCATTAGGCCCCCGTTGCCATTGCGCCAAGCGTGTACAGATCCCTTAAAATTTTCACAGTGAAGAGAGTCTAAAAAGTTCACACACGGAGAAGAGTGAAAAAAGTTCACTCAGGGTTCTATCTGCAACAATAGAGCTACACAGTTCAGCTATAGTTCGCAATTAAACCTACAAGATAGGGCCAGATCCCTAATTGAGAAAACAAACCTCTGGTACCAAGCAAGAAAATTGCCCCGTAGGCAACTGAAAAACTCTTATAGCAACTAGTAACGAATAAGCACTAATCCAAGGGAAATAATTTGATTTGTGTCAACAGCTGTTTCCCTTTTCCCCCCTCTTCACTTTCTTTGATGCCAAAATTAACTCACTCATGATACTTGCTTGAAAACAATAAATTACTCTCACTTTCAAACTATTTCGTACATGGATAAAACACTACCTGAACAGTTCCTTTCAACTCCCGAGTCCGATGTGGTTATTGCTATCAGATGAGAGATTCGCTTGAAAACACCAAATTTTTTTTGGTTGATTCCAGGAAATTTGGCGGTGGGATTTACCGCTAGCACCAACTCTTTTTGATCATCCTGCTTAGTTTAAGAACGATAAATTATCAACTTATCCCAGAAAATAAGGCAAGAAATTATCTCTTTAAAATGGAAATGTAACCGAATATTATACTAGTTACCCATCATGTACGCACTTGACTGTGGGCAATATCACTAGTTCGTTCTGATACATGTTGACAATTACATACTCAATTTGGAATCAGAAACAAGAACAGAAAAACAGCACAAATACGAGAAATTAAAGAATAGAGTGAATTTTAAATGGTACTTGGCATTACTTTGCACTAGTGCTCGTAAACCCATGAATGAGATGAATACTCGTAGATCATGCCACAATGTAACAACTTTAATATGAAGCAGTATTAGGAAATGTTTCGATCAAATGAGCACAGCTCTGGCAGCTTAACACATTGCTTCAAATGAGAGTTAAACATGTCCAAGTCTCCATGTGTAAGAAAACTAATAAGATTTTTCACAAAAAAAAGAAAGAAAAAAGATGATGACTGATTGAGGGCTAATTCGCACTGCACAATGATGAAATACAACAATCCAAATCCGGAGAACTAAAAGAAACTTATTAGACGTTCCCACTCTTCACGAGTGTAATGATGTTTTGTTTGAGAGCGATCGCTGCCCTATTTTCCTAACAGCCTGTTCGGATAAGGGGTAATGGGAGGCAGGGGAAGGTAAGTTAACAATTAACCCTCTTCGGTAGTTTATTGTGTGTATGTGTGCAGGGATGGGGGGTGTAATGGAGGGGTGGAGAAGTTGATGGAGGCAAGAAAGTTCACCTTAAAAAATCAGGGGGTAATAGAGAGGAGGGAACTGCTGAAAAAAGACTGTCATGCGGGGGAAAGTTTGCTCTCCTGTCAAGATCAATCCAATGTCTGAGACTTGAATTTACATTAATTTCCTTCCCTACCCTTCCCCTTATTAAAACTCCTACCTAAACTGGGTGAAATAAGTTCCCCTTCATTCCCCTTACCGTAACTCCCAAACAAGATATTGTATTTTCTCTTCCTTTCCCCTCCCCTCTGTCAGTGAACTCCCAAACAAAGTAGTTGAAAACTAGAAACAATGGAAAAGTGAAGTAGCTTACAGTCAAACTCTTTGAACTAGATAATTTTCTCAGGTTTATTCTGACTACGTTGGGGTTACATATTATGAGGAAGACTCAGGTGTTGTGCTTTATTTATTGTCAGTACCACCTGTCCCAAGCTACGATGGAGGAGAGTTGCGCTACTAGTCAGATCTACATGACATGAACCTAATTACAAGCAAGATTACAATTATAAATACTAAAGAAATGGTGCCTAAGAAGACGGATAGATTCTTCTCCAGGTCCAACTCATAGGTTGGCCAGGAACATGACTGCATCTAAAAGAGATTTAAATGACTTGAAAGCAAAATCAGTGAAAAAATTCACATTAGACTCTGATAAGCTAATATAAGACCCACTCTAAAACCTATTCAGTACTCACATTCCAAAACCCATCAAAGAAAAGTTAAGGGACAAACCTATTTGATGATGATTTCCTTGTGAGCCTTAAACGATAGAATTACATTCCATGCAAGGGCCACCATATTTGCTGCAAGAACCTGCCATTGTGAATGCGGTCACAAACTTAAGGTAAAAGGACAGGCATGAAAGTAAATACATGTCTGAGCCAATTAAAGTGGACATTGTCCGATGATCTATTGTTGTTTTCTGCAAAAATCATCAGTAGTAATTCTCTTGATGCAAAAATCAAAGGATTTTTATCAAAAACTTGAGTGGTGCTGCATTATGCAAGAATTACAAGTTGGTTTACAGTGTAAACTCACACCAACACATATAAGGCACCAAATAAATGAAAATGTCTCATGTATAATTTGAATCTAACAAGGTCCTATTTATGATTACTAACACTGACAAGCACCTTACCTGTAATTTCTGAGGAACAAACAGGAAATTGAGAAATTGAAATGGTATCCACAATTGCCAATTCGCCAGCACTGATGAAAACCACTCCTGTACGAACATATGTGTATGAAATAAATACATGTGCACATTGCATAACTAAAGCTCTAGCAGCTGAAACAAAGTAATCTTCACCTGCTGAAGCTTTGGGACTACTTGAGAAGGCCTTCCCTCCAAGGTGACAAGTGAACATAAAAAAACTCCTATAAAGATAGGAGAGAAGACAAACTGTAGAACAACTGATGAATGTTATACAAACATCCATTCCTTGACAAGGTACAATTAAAAATTTATTTGCATAGGCTTCACAACTCAGTACCTGATCAAGCAGAAGGCGCAAGAACGCACCCGATGCTCCGGGCATTGTGACTAGTTTACTCAAAGATAAATACCTGCAAAAGAATCTTCAGTTCATTCAAGATCAAGTAGTCCAATCAGTAAAGTCAACAAATAATATTAATACGCCCTTGGTTCTTATTACAATAACTGTGTATGTATTCTAAGAGACCAAAGATCCTGGGTCAAGACTATTCAACTTGCATAAAGAAATGATAAATCCAAACTTCATTCAGATTATAAATATTAAGATTTTCTCGATATATTAGCCCCTCAAATCTTTAATATTTTGCAAATAATCCCTCAAGTAATTGCAATTGCTATTAGGTCCCCTATTTTTATAACTTGTTGCTACTACCCTTTGATTAGAGGGATTAATTTGAAATAAATTATAAGAATTTGGGGCATAATAGCATTTGAAGGACTAGTTTTCAGGCAACTTACAAGAATTGGAGAACCTAATGATTTGAGGGACTCATTTCAAAATATTAAAGATTTAAGGGACTATTATGGGAAAAATCCTAAATCTTAATAGATATGATACGTGCTTTATCAATACAGATCGAACATTATTATAATTTACAAAAGTATATTCTAACTTACTATTCTAACAATGTGTACATCTGTATATATTTTACACAGATCATCCATATTCCTTTAGTGTTAATATACTTCACTCTGCAATTAAACTATTACATCATGTAACCAGTATATGTAGACATGCTATAAGTCTCTTAATTCCCTGTGCATATTATATGCATTCCAGAATTTGCAACTTAGATCCATAAAAACTAGTACAGATCAAGTTTCATCCAACAAAATGCCTTAAATGTGTTTTTAATATCTCCACAAAGATACCTGATTTTCATTTTTGTTTCCATTTTTTAAGATTGGTAAAAAATGGGCTCATATTGGAACCAAAATGGTTGCACCTTGCCAGAAATTTCCCCAAAGAATATCAGATAAACCATGAGCATTCAAAGATGGATGCAATTCATAAAAGCACAGAGAGTACACCAAAGTATCTTTCAGATACTATTCTTTTTACTCTAAAACTAGTTAGCCACTTTAACCTTCCTAACTACTTGCCCACTTTTGTAGTATGTAGCAATCCTTTCTCACTAACCTGCAATATAGATTGTTCGACACGATAACAGGAAAAGAAGTATAATAAAACGTCTAGCTCTTATAATCTGTATTCCAAGTCAACAACAGAAGACTACTATTAACCAGTCTATGATTTTGAAATTCTTGTTTGAAGTGAGACTGTGGAATGAATCAAAACCATCTACTATAAGGTAAACAAAGACACAGTTGAACAAAGTTGGCGACAGGTTAACTGCAGTCCCTTCACTGGCGTGTGCAGCAGTCAAATCTCAAATGCTGATCACAGACATCGCATGATTCCATAAGAGGCAGCTACAATAACTAAGCACCTCTCCATCTATGGTATGTAATTCTCCTCCCTATGTGTAGCCATGTATTTGCATTTTTCTTGTGAAAAATAGTTGCCAAATATTCGCTTTTTAAATCTCTTTATAATTCTACTCAGCTAATTTTGAAGCACTGTAAGAAGAGGAATTGTGACCAGCTATCAATCAACATGGATTTCTCTCTTTGAGACTGAAAACTCCCAGGAAGACATATGCCAAACCAATATGAAAAACAAAAAAGACCAATAAATGGTCCAGTCAAGCCCTTTGTGCTATCATGGAAATAGACATAGGACCATAGAAGACCCATACCCGACGTGCAAAAAATAGTAACAAGAAAATTAAGAAGGAAATGATAGATGTTTTTACCAAAAATGCAGTGTAGGACCCACCAATGCAAGTCCCAGGAAGGTGAAAACAAATGTCCGCTTTAGGTCCAGTTTCGTCACTCTATTAATCACAAACTGAACACATGAAACAGTGAAGGACGAGTCAAGCATGTCATAAGTCAAACCAACATCGAGAAGCCAAACTAAATAACTTCATAAACTAAATCACAACAGTTGGGACTGAAAAAACCAATTTTTTCAAACCAAGTCACAATAGCTTACTTCTGATATGTAATAAATTAAAAAAAACATAAAAACATATAGACTATACCTAAACTCAGTTTCTTTTTCTTTTTTTCAAACTAGGCCAATAATTTTAGCTGGAAAAATTCAAATTTTTATCAAAATAAAATAATTACAAGCCAATCAAATAACACCCCCCACAAGTAAAACTAAGTCACAATAGCTTACTTCTGATATGTAATAAATTTAAAAAAACATAAAAACATATAGACTATACCTAAACTCGGTTTCTTTTTCTTTTTTTCAAACTAGGCCAATGAATTTAGCTGGAAAAATTCAATTTTTTTATCAAAATAAAATAATTACAAGCCAATCAAATAACAACACCCCACAAGTAAAGTAGAAGAATCATCTTTTGTTAAATCTTTGTAAAATCCAAATCAGATATCACATCCTTTGTCAAATCCAAATTAGACATCCTATGCAAATTTGACATCCTATCCAAATTAGACATCCCAAAACAAAATATATGGAATGCATTTTTAGTAAAACTAGGAAAAGAAGAGACTATGGTACATATTGATTGCCGAGAAATACCTAAAACTAATCATTTTCGTTATTTAGAATCATCATGAGGCATGATGGTGAGATAGAGGATGATATTGTGCATCGAATCAAATAGGGATGGTTGAAATGGAGGAGTGCTTCGGGAGTTTTATGTGATCGTAGAATACCAATGAAACTAAAGAAAAAATTGTATAGGACGGTTATAAGACCAACTATGCTTTATGGGTTAGAGTGTTAGGCAATTAAAAAACATGTTCAAAAAAATGAATGTAGCAAAAATGTGAATGTTACGATGATCTTGCGGGTATATATTAAATGATATGATAAGAAATGAACGCATCCGTAGTAAATTAGAGGTTGCTCCTATTGAGGATAAAATGAGAGAAAATAGATTAAGATGATTTGGTCATGTACACTGATTTAAAAAGCATTTGCCTAGTCCGCCTAGGTGTACGCCTAGACCTAGGCGGTACCTGAGCCGCCTAACTAGCCCCTAACGTCTAAACGGTACCTAAGCTACCCACCTAGATTTTGAAAGTGTTTAGTGGAGCATTTTCTACTTACGTGAACTACACCCTTTAGGCATTGATCATGATTTTCTGTGTTGTAGCCTCCACATCCTCCAACCTCCTTTAACCTCCAAATATGAACGTCTTCACTACCTCCTCCGACCTTCAGCAAAACTTTCTCGACCGCCACTTAAATGAAAATAAAATCCGTCTAGACATTAGTCTGACACCTAAGCCTTCTATAACATTGACATTTACTATCAATTATTATAATTAAAAATAAAAAAAACTCATAGGCTCTAGGCATCGAGTCTAATACCTAGATCTCCTAGTGCTTTCTATAACATTGTTAGTTATTATTTTGGCTATTTAGTATCTAATTATGCATGGTTTAAAATGGATCTAAAATTACCGTCTAAGCGCCAGGCGCTGACTGAAACGCCTAGTCCGCCTAGCGTCTTCTGAAATATTGGTCATGTACAACGAAGACCCCTTAGTGCACTGATTAGGAAAAACGATAATATTAGAGTTATGGGGCTAGGAGCCTAGGAGATCTAAAGATAGATCTAAAATAACTTGGTTAGAAGCAATTAAGAAGAATATGATTAGGACTAACTTAATAGATGAGATGACCTATAACAGAATGGAATGGAAAATAGGATTCATGTAGCCGACTCCAAACATTTAGGATAAAGGCTTAATTGTTGTTGTTTGTATCCTTTATTTGACATTAGTTAGCACCAATATCTATAAGCATAGTTTCTGACATAAATTAATATTTCAAAATATGCAAACAATCGATTAGAAATTTCTTTCTACCACATAACTCTTATATCACCTAAGATGAAATCAAATAGAAATGAATCTCAATTCACTAATCAACAAAACAAAACAAGGTGGTTAGCCACTTATCTCAATCAATTTTAAAAAAATTAGAAGCGTGAGGCAAACCGTGAGACCCTTTTAATGAAGTGAAGTGTAAGCTTCAAAGTGTGAGGCATAAGCCTCGTGAGTTATAGAATTTTTAACTTTAAAGTCTGTAAAAACTATGAACATAATTTACAAATAGATACATTCATGTCCTCATTAGTAACTAGTAAATAAGAATTAAATATGTAAAGTATAGGCACAAATCATAATAAACTAAGCTACATGCATTAACATATATCTTATTTACACTCACATGGTCATATTAATGGGACATTTAATATTAGTCAAAAATCCTTTTATACCATTCTATCTTGTCAAACCGTGTGCCTCAAAAGAGAAGCACTTTACTCACACTTCAGTTATGCTTTAAGCAATGGGTGTAAGCTTCAAGTGACAAAGATTCACTCTTGAGTTTCAAAGCATTTACTCGTGAAAAATTTTCGAAGCGAGTTTCAAAGTAAGTTTCAAAAATCTTGTCTTCAATTGAGATTCTCAATAGAAACTAACATCTTAGAATCTTTACAAGTCACAATCAAATTTTATAAGTTTATCAATATCAATGTCAGAGTTTACTCTAGTTCGCATCACTTTTGAATAAATAGCTATTTCATTATTGGAACGACTCACATCATGGATTCCTACTCTAGATAGCTTATTCTTGCTCAAACCAAAAGGCAACATTATGCAATTATCATGGTTATGCATGTTGAAAGCATACTACAACCTGAGTATCATTTTGAGAACCCAGATAATTCATGGTCATTAATATCATTCAAAAGTTGATACATTAGGGATTTATAGAATCGTACAATAACTATAATCAAGGTATGGCTGAGCAAATTTCAGGTCAAACCAACTAAACTACCCGAACCGTTCAATTTTCCAATTTCGGTCAGTTTTTACATTTCATTCGGTTCGGATTGGGTTAGTTTCTCTCAAACCCATATCCACCAAACCGACCACAACCCATTTGAAGTGCACCCGTTTATCTACCTAATACTCTCTATCTCACTATCCGTGGGAACCACACATGCAGCCATGTCACTAATCCTATTCCCAGCTCAACAACTATCTTCCATGAAGAATGAATGGCTCTTAGTTTTGTCCCAGATATCCAAAAAAGTATCTTCCCTCACGAATCACAAGGCAACATCATACAAAACTAGATCCTAGCCACTCTTTTCTTTTGTTTTATACTCTTCTTCAACCTCACTTTCATGCGGCCATGGCGAGGCTCTGGTTCTCTTGATCCGTTCTCTTGATCCCCCTGCTTTGTGGCAAAGCTTGTAACAATCGAAAAATCAACCGAACAGAATCGAAATATCTCGGTTCAATTCGGTTCAATTTCATTCCCAATTCGGTTCGGGTTCGGTTTGATTGAAAATGTCTAAAACTGACCGAACCAACCGTTTGCTCACCCCTAAATCAAGGTGTTGAGTGATGAATAAGATTAATTCCATTCATTTTCATAACCGTCATACGTAGGTTGGTTGGTTGAAATTTATGAAGGAACTATTCCCTTATGTGATTCCATACAAGAGAAAAGCATTATTCAAAGGAATAAATCTTTAACTAAAAGACCAAAGTAGCAAATGAAGCTGATAGGTAGATCTCAACAGAGATAACACGAAGTTTATTTTCTCTCATTTTCTTTTTGAACAAAGACTGCATCCTGGACGTAGGCCTAGGACTCTGACAATCCATCTTAACCCTTTAACACCTGAGTTAGGCCTCAAGGACAGTAAAACAAATATTTTCAGCACAAAGAAAAAATTTATCATCAAAGTGGTTACTTAATGTTCAAGATATAGAAACAATCACAATAATGACACTTGGAATGTGAATTGTTATGCATAAAGCAACCTAGAATCCAACTGGCAGACACAAATCACAATTCTGAAGATTTTGGCCATTTTCATAAGCTTCCTGTTGTAACTATGATATAACTAGATATTAAGTTGAGATTAAGCGATCATAGGCTTGTTTTACACACTCGCAGCGAAACATCATAATTTGCAAGTATTAGATATGCATTTCTTTTTGGTACCACCATCATGATAAGTGATCATAGGCAGAGGTAACAGTTATGTCAGTTTGTGCACAGGTTTGGAAGTTCTGTTTTGGCTTCTATGCTTGCGGAGCTGAATTTGTGGTAGCTGAATGTTTATATGGTGTTAAGAGACTCACAATGTCCCTCTCGACGGTTTCCTTTGTTATTTCTCCAGCAGCAACTATGCAGTTGGTGTGGCATCAACTGGTCATTGCTTTCATATGCTCAATATTGGTGCAATTTTTCTTTTGTGACGATATCTAAGATGGGACTGTGGGTTGGTGTCTGTTTGGGTTTCAGCAACAGCGGCCAGTCTGCTTCTTGGACCTCGTCCTGGGAATTAATAGCTCATTATCTGTCATTGTCCCGCATTTGGATGTGTAACAAGTTGTGGATATAACAGCTGAGAACGGGTCTTTTGGTTTTTCTGTTTTGTCTTTTCTATTTCAGGAGCTTCCCTGTTTATAGCTCATATGTATTTGGTATAATACTTACCTGTATGGGGTATTCTTTGTACAAGTGAGGAATGTCTCACTTCATGATCTGCTAGCTCTCAAAGTATATGAGAGGCAGAATCATGTAACATGTTTTTGATTTAATGATATTATCTTTCTATTAAAAAAAGAGAGAATTAATAATATTATTATTAACTAAAATGACATTGAAATACTAAAGCCAATAAGTTGCAGATAGGAAAATTTAAGACATCAGTCCAATATTAGTGTTTCATCAAAAAGTTAAATGAAGCTAGGGGAGAATAAGCAGTACCTGGCAAATTAAATCTCCAATGAGCGTCAAAATTGCAGAGGTTATAGCTTTTGTTGCCACTGGGTACTTGTCAAGAGCCGTCAAATACCTGAAATACTAACAGAATATCAATCATGGATCCATAGATTGTTAAAATAATAAAATGTATTCAGCTATGAAAACGACACATAAAAGAGGAAACCATGGAAAAGAGGTTAAGCTATGGAGTTGACACATAAAAGAGAAAGCTCAACAAAAAAAGGACCAAGTGATAGCGACTGTCTGACAATTTGATCACAACCTCTATAAGTTTCACTTCCTGCCTAAGAAACAAGACAAGTGGCTTTCCATATAGGCTGGAGTAAAAAGTATTCAAGTAGCCTTCACATACAATTTAAGCCAAGTTGAATGAGCATAAGAAGCTAAATTGCAAACCTAGGCCACAAAAAAAAACACTCAATAAGTTTAATAAACACTCAGTCAGTCTAATAAACAAGAAAAAAATTGCTAAAGGAAATATTGCTCAATAAAAAACACTCAATAAGTTTAATAAACAAGAAAATACTCTCAATAAGTTTAATAAACAAGGGGGAAAACACTCAATAAGTTTAATAAACAAGAAAAAAATCTCAATAAGTTTAACAAACAAGGAAAAAAACACGTGATTAAGCAAAAAAAAAACACTCAATAAGTTTAATAAACAAGAAAAAAATTGCCAAAGGATATATTGCTCGTTTCCAAGGAACATTCCCCCGAAAACAATTTGTGTTTCCCTCGTAAGTCAAGAATCTATATATTATCTCTAATTCTTATCTTACATATACAATAGGTATTATGCTGGTACTTATACCATCTACTTTAATGATGAAAAGCAGAAACCTATTAGGTTGGAGATTAATAAACTTCAAAAGTGAGAAGGATAAGAAGACAAAGAAATAAGAAGTATGGAATATCAGCTGGACAGAACTCTTCAGGGATGAAAACAATCTGTAGTATGCTTTGGTTAAATTCCTGAAATAATTACTGATATTGTTAATTGTTGAGAAGGACAGTCTTTCAATGCCAACACAACACATTCATTAAGAAAATAGGCAAGCAAGGCATAAAAAACCTTTATTTCTAATATGATGGATGCAGACTTTCTATCAACATCGCTTATGAAGTATATTACTACAGTTAATTGATTGTGGAGTTGTAGTCTATTTACTTGACTACAACTAGTTGTAGTCAATTTTCCAACAGAACACGGGATCAGAGGAAGGTTAAAAACTCATGGTAGATTTGACGCTTGTTTCATGGTTGTATTATCATTTTTATTAAATATGTAAAGTTACTACTTAATTAATTTATCATATCTATGACTAACCTAAATTTGGAGTTTTCTGTATCCAAATGTCCATATCATATCGTAGCCGATACTTGTACTTATATTTCATGCACACATGAATTAACTAATCGACAATGATACATTGAGGAAAAGAGAAAAAATGCTATCACAGGTCAGAAAGTTGAAATTCTGCAAGGCTCCATCTACCTATAATGAAAACCATCACCCACTGTTCAAAATTCTGGCTCATCAATTATGGTACATTGAGAAAAGAGAGCAACTCCATTGTTTTTGGAATTGTTTTTCAAAATTTGCCAAGTTTTTCTATAAACTCTTCTTCTGCAAAATGCATACCCACTCCTCAAAATCAGACACATCTCACATTCTTCTACTTAGCCTATACTGAGCTGGATAAGATCAATCCAAGCCAACTCTCCATGTTATTGAACTCCAACAACAGTTACTTCGAAGAAAAGGCTTCACTGCGCTTTAATACCCCAGAGTTTTGCCCTTTTTTATTAACAACTTTGATACCCTTAAGTTCTATTTTGATAACTTGATATCTCAAAAGTTTTCAAATTAATGCCAATTTGACAATTTGAAACCCTAAATTCCTAACTTCCTTCCCCACAAAAACTGAAAATAGGGGCGAAAACTTGTTCCTCCATCACGTTTCTATGTTGCTATCCATAAACAAAACGAAAGCTCAACTACTTTGCACTTTGGGCGATCAAATAGTCAAAATTGAGCTTCACGCTGGTGAAACTATTGAACATCAACAACAATTGTTTCTAAAAAAAATTGAAAAAAAGAGGGTGAAGAAGAAAAAAAAGAGGGCAAAGAAGGCAACTTTACCATGACAAGAAAGAGAAACCACCATCCCCGCTTCCATCACCACCACCACCACCACCCAAATCCCCATCACCGCCGACACCGTCGCCAACCCCGCCGCCGCCATCACCTCCACCCGTACCCGAACCCGCATCCGAAACCGCACCAACCCGCACAAAGCACGAACCCGCTCCAGCACGCCCAACAACACCAGAACCAAGACGGCTCGTAACCTCACCCTTGTGAAAGAGACAAGGGGGTCTAATTCTCGAAGAAGAGGGTATTTTAGGGCGACGATGGGGTTTGGGGGTTGAGATTGAGTTGATAGAGGTGAGGATTGCTGGGGACCTTAGGAGGATTGCCGCCATTTGCGCGATGCTAAGCGAAAGCGGAGGTTTTGGGGGTTTTTTTAAAGTCAGGGTTTTGGTGTTCGGGCCTCTCTCTTTTATCCGGGCCATTTTGTATTTATTACGTTCATAGAAACAACTTTTAAAGTTGGGAAAATTGTGTCTAGGCCTCTCAAAAATATAGGCGATGTAACCAGGCCCTCCATACTTTTTTTTTTGTGTGCCAAAGCCCTTATTACATAAAGTAATAATGTTTCAGCTCTTTTTTATTCCCCAGACAGCACAGAGAGCAACATAATTTGAAAACCCAAAATTGCCCATTCTTTCTTTCTCTCTTTCTCTCTTCTCTCTTCAACAAAAACAAAACCCTCCGCCGATCATCAATGACCTCGTCTCCTTCATCCACTCCCCTCCCCTTCTCTCCCAAGTCCTCGCCCAGTTCCTCACCTCCGGCCACTATCACGATTCATTCCTCGTCGGACATTTCATCAAACACCTCGCCTTCTCTCTGCCCTCCCCTCGCCTCACTACCTCCCTCTTCTCTCTCCTCCCAAACCCCGACGCATTCATCTTCAACATTGTCATCAAGTCCTTCCTCCTTAATTCCCAAGTCCTCTGCTTGCCAAGCTGTTCTCTCACCTCGGTCTTGCTCCAAACGAGATGTTGTTGCGTGCCCAGATCGTGAAGCTATGGTTTGAAGAGTATTTGTATGTTCGGAACTCGGCGATTCATATGTACGTTTGCTTTGGCCATCTGGGTAGCGCTTGGAAGTTGTTTGAGGGTTTCATTGAGGAGGCTGATATTGTTACTTGGAACTCGATGATCGACAAGTGTGTTAAGAATGGTATGGTGGAGGGTGCACGGGAGTTGTTCGACGAAATGCATGACAATGATTTGGTTTCTTAGAACACTATGATAGGGGGCTACGTGAGTGTGGGAATGATGGAGAAGGTGAGGGAGCTGTTTTCTATTATGCTAAAGTGGGATGTCGTTACGTGGAATTCGATGATTGATAAGTATGCGAGGGATGCTAACGTTGCACTTGCTCGTGGGTTTTTCGACTCGATGCCTAAGAAGAGCTCGGTTTCTTGGAAGGTAATGTTAGCTTTGTACGTGAAGGGGAAGGATTATAAGGAGTGTTGCAAGTTGTTTGATTCGATGAGGGGCGGCGAAGCTCTTGGCGTGCTGCAGCTGGGAGGAGGAGGAGGAAGAAAGGAATGAGTGAGCTTGAAGAAGAAAAGAGGAAGAAGATGTTAATTTTTATAATAGGATTGTTTGTACTCTTTACTCTTGTATAGTTTCTCCAGAATTGCTTGTAACGTGTGATGTTTCATTGTTCAGTTGATTATACTATGTGTTCTTGTGGTTTGGTTGTACTTAGATCAAAAATTAATAAAATGTATTATGTCTATTTAGTTGTCAATTTTGTTGTAATTTATTGCGATTGTATGTGATATGTTAATTGTGGTTGTCATGTGAATATGTACAAGTTCTTTCAAATAGAACAATTTGGATGGAAAGAGTATGTTTTGTACATATCTAATTTCTAGATTAGAGACTCACTAAGGTTACAATTTGTCTTTATATGCAAGTATGTTTGAGGGAACTGGTTATGAAATCTCAAATACAAATGAAAAATATTACAAGTGATTTTCTATTGTGATCCTAAACATGCTTAAAATCACGATGCTGGAGGATCAACAATTTGGTGTGTACTCAATCATGTGTGAGAAATTGATTCATGGCATAAGAAGTATGAAGCTTTTTGGCTTTAACCTGAACATGTTAGCTTTCACGTGAGCATGTTAACTTTCATCTATATATGTTAACTTTCAGGTGTATATGTTAACGTTCACGTGAACATGTTAACTATCAGCTGTATATGTTAACTTTCATCTGCATATGCTAACTTTCTCATATTAACTTTCAGCATAGTACGTTAACTTTTACTATTACATGTCAGCCTTCTTTATTACATGATAACATGCAACTGAATATGTTAACTTGTCAAATGTACATGTTAAATATTAGCTTTTCCTGTTATAGAATGCTGCTGAAACTCAACTAAAGATTACAACAAAACATTCTGTTAATTTTGCTAACTTCTCAAACTAATCATCAACTGTGCTTAGGTCCCACCTCACTTCACACACACAAACTGAGACACAAAGATCACAATAGCATGAACCAAGCCAACAATAAGAGAGGCACAAAACAGTAAAAGCTACAAATATACATGTTTACCTGAAAGTTAACATATTATTATGAAAGTTAACATGTAACAGTGAAAGTTAACATATTATGATGAAAGTTAACATGTTCAGCTGGAAGTTAACATGTTACGAGGAGAGTTAACATATAATGGTGAAAGTTGACATAATTGACGAGGAGAGCTAACATATAATGCAGTTTATGATATGAATAAGCTCTACTTAATGCTGGTGGATGTCATCTTCGTATTAGCAGACCAACCAAACTAAAATTATACATACAAGTCATAGTAAAGATCAACTTGTAGTTAACTTGCATATATGTTCAATGTCAGTGTTTCTAAAGTAGTTCACAAACTGTATGTTCAATGATAAGACCACAGATCAACATCAATTGCCATAGTTGGGGAATGAAACATAAACAATCCATGGACCCAATATCTGAATGGCAAGTAACGCACAAGAAAAATGATAAAGCACCAAAAAGTCATACAGGATATCCACATTAAACATCTCCAATCCAGTTTCACCATTCACAAGTCCAAAATATAATAAGTATATAAAACACATCCCTTTTGAAGCTAGCACATACACAAAGTGTTTAAGCTACAGGGCCAAACAACAAAGCCTTCCTAGTATAAAATATCTCACACTAAATGCTGTCAGCATCAATTTCATTGCATCAAGCCGCTTATATTTGAAAACCAACAATCATTCAAATTCACAATGCTAATCAGAAACATCCCAAGGAATGAGCAACAAAGCTTTTAACATACTACACCAAAGATTTTCGACATATAAACAGTATATTGACAATCACCCCAATGAAGTTTGTACACACTTACTACACACTTACTTGCACTTTGGTGATGAGGGCCTCGTGGGCCAGCTCGGCGCTGGTGATAACAATGAGAGTATGGGAGCCCATGCGGAGGGTGAATATTGGACCATAGAGGGCGTGGGGTCACGAATGTAGTCATTCAAGTAAACATGTAGCTTTTCATTTGAACCTGTTAAATTTTCCAAAAGTCCTTATATGGGTTGGAACAAGCTTAAGAGCTTGATATATTGTTGTCTCTCTTGCATTTTGTCAAAATTTTTGTTTTGATTTATTGCTTGATAGATGATTCAAATTTCAAATATGCTTTATAATGTATTCTTTATGTGGTTTGATCAAGTTTTATAAAGAAATTTCCCTTTATTGATCAAACGTCATTTTTGGGCTTAAAATTTGATTTATGATTTCATTTGGTTAATTTTTTTTCATTTGAAAACTTTTTGCATGATTCTCATGTTCCTCTTCTTTTGATTTCATAAATCTATTTTTTACACTATGTTTTTATAATTATGTAATGAGACACTTCTTTCATAAATGATATATCTATATGTATCCTCATTATCCTCTTGTATGTGAGTAATATTTAGCATATTTTTCATCTATGTTTGCTCACATGTTTTGCCTTGGTCTTTCTTCATATGGTCCATATGGCATTTTGATAGGGGGAGCAATCCCTATATATATATATATATATATATATATATATATATATATA
>BQKN01064966.1:188286-208947 GCA_022839385.1 Asparagus kiusianus | reverse complement strand
ATGTTTCCAAAAATAAGTTTTGCAAAAATATTTTTCCTAAAAAGAAACGTAAATGGAAACACAAAAACTTGTTTTGAAATTAAATGGGTTTTGACACCCAAACACTCTTGGTGCCGAAGTGTTTAGGGACATTATGACCCTTATCAATATAATCCAATGCCCTTGGGTTATGATCCCATTTGAGCGCATTTAGTGCACAGATCCAGTCATAGCAAAAATTACGCAAATGACCCATCTTATTGTAATAAGTGTAATAGAATGGATGCACTTATTTTTGTTGACCATTTAATTATGCACGAAGAATATTTTTAAACAAATTTGTTCTTTTTGAAATATTTTGTGATTTTAAAACTTTTCACAAATCAGAATAAAATTTCGTCAAATGACCAAATCTACCACAAAAATTATATTTAAACACATCAACATGCTTAGGATGAACATTGGATACATGTGTGTGTATGTAGTGAAGAAACTTGATGGGATGCACAAGAAGCAATAATATGTAAACTTTGCTATACATATGTGCATAGCGCGCGGGTGGTTTGGAAGTAGTTGTATGTGACTCAGCACACTTGTCCATAAATTTCTTGTGATTGTCAATTCATATATTTAAAGTTGAATCTAAAGATGAAATACAATTTTTCATATTATTTAACTTATTATTTGGCACAATAGCATTGGCAATAGAAGTAGAGTAAACATGATTATTCTTGAATGAATTAAATTCATTTCTAATAGTTTCCACTTCTAACATGAAATCATCCTTGTCATGAGATAAGCTAACAATTTTTAATATCAAATCATCATGATCTAATTCTAGATTATCATTGTTATCTTTAAGAATTACATTCTCTTTAGCAATGATATCAAATTTGGATGCTAGCAGTTCATGATCGGATTTTAATTCTACATGCTTGCTTTTTCAAAGTCATGAAATTGTGATGCAATTTGTTGTAGGCATTCATTAATCTTTTATATGCACATACGTGTTCATCTATAGATAATTCACTTTTGGATTCGGACTCGCATACCTCACTAGGGCAATCACCTAGTGGCCGTGTGCATGAAGATGCTTTGATGTTATTAACAATCGCACTTGAAGCGGAATCCACCGGAATGCATTGGATTTCCTCCAAGTTGTCGTGATGTACTTCTATATGTTTCCATAATGTATAAGCACTATAAAAAGAAGCAAGTTTATTAGAAATAGATGGATCTAAAGCTTTAAGCAAAAGTTCTAATAACAACTTGTTCATAATAGACATCCTTTTATCATCATTGCTCTACTTAGATTTCTCCAACATGGACACAATATAAACATAATCAATTATTTTCCATAAATCAACATATTTAGAACTAAAAAATAGTTTAAATCTAAAAGTCCATTGAGCATAAGGGAAAGCATTGAACGAAAGAGCAACATTTATATCATAGTCTAAACTAGGTGCACCGTGTATATCCATGATGATGATGCAAGATGGACAAATCATAAAAAAAAACTAGACTAGCAAAATATAATAGCGAGGATCTTTGACTCTAGGTGATTAAGCCACAAATCAAGAGCACCACACTTTGATACCAAATGAAAGAACCCTAGAGGGGGGGTTGAATAGGGTAATTGCTAATCTAATCCGATTATGATGATAAATTAAAACTTATAAAATAATATCCTATCAATATGATATACAAAGATATATGCAAGGATAAACAATGAGACAATAGGTGATATAAACACAAACATAAGATTTGAAGAATAATAGTGCGTCAAAATAATTGCAAACAAAATATATAATCACGGAGTTCGGTCAACCCTCGACCTACGTCTTAGCTCCTCACCTCGAGGAGATCTCCACTATATCTTAAAAATCTACACAAAATAGTTTCCAAAGATCACCGATAACTTTTACAATACACACAATGTTAATCACACAAGCTACACTTCTCTAAGTGTTGGACTATTCGTGTCACCTTCCTCAAGTGTTTGAAATTATAACCTCTCCTTAGGATTTACAACCAACCCACTCCTCTTAGAATTGACCCCGGTCTTCCCCAACCACTCTTCTAAGTGTTCTTGTATATTACAATATGTTTAATAATAAGTACGAATAAAGAATTTTTATTCTTCTAAACAAGTGAGAACAAAATATAATCTCACTCAATGAAACACTCCCACAACCCAAATATATGAAATACTAAAGCTTAAGTGGTTGTGTGTATAAACAATAAGTAAAATAAAATCAAACTCAAATAAATATATCAAAAATTATAGAATAGCTAAAGAGAGGGTTTAGAAAATTTCTCCAAAGCAAGGAGAGATAGAAAATTGAAGATGATTCCTCAAAAACGAAATTGAGATCCTTCTCTTTGTAAAAACCTTTTCCACATAAATAAACACACTTGATTTATCTCAAAACTATGAAACAAACTGCTCAAGCTATGTTCTTATTTTCCATATACGTTCAAATGGCTCTTGAGGGCTATTTATAGCCTCCAAACAAAACAAATCAGAAACTAGCCGTTACAGTAGAAAGAACACAATTAGTTTACTGATAGGTATGTCGGTCGACTGAGAAATTTGACCATTGTCTAATTCTAGAAAAATAAAACAAAGCCGATCAACTGACAAAAATTTGGTCGGTCGATAGAAAATACTGTTCGGTCGACTGATTTAAACAATCGGTCGACTGGTTGACTGACAAAGCTATTGCTAAAAAAACTCCTAATAGTAAGTCGACTGAGTTAAACAGTCAGTTGACTGACTATAGAGAATTTTGGAAAAACAAAACAACCTGACTGGTCGACTGATAGACTTGTTCGGTCGACCGAAAACATACACAGCAGATACTTGAATTTGCTGAAAAGTTGATTTTCTAAATTCGGTTTAAAATAATAAAACAATTCCAAAAATAGTAAAACTTGGGAAAACTTTTATACCTATGAAAATAAACATGTTGGAAGATAAATTTATAACATAGCATTTCTCATTTGTGAAAACTTACTATTTTGCAAACGGTCAAAATACGAGATTGTTAAACATTTGATTTTGATAAAATCATTTCAAACAACTTATCTACAAAGATATTCTAAAAATCCTTTAACAAAGTGAAACAAACAATGAAAGAGATAAATCGAAATATGTGTGTGTGTATGGTTTGAGCGTAAAGTATAAACACATAAAGTAAAAACACCTGAACTGATAGACACTATACCAAGCAGATAATCTTCATGAAGCTCGATCTTGGTAGTGTGACTTGAATGCGCAAATGGCTTCATTCCAATTTCCTCCAACCTCCATGAATATCATAGTTAATGCTCAATTCCAACTAACCTCTAACTAAGGATGTTTGTGAGGATACCTAGCGAGCAAATGCAAATACTCAAAAACGATGTTAGGAATTATTTGTTAATTATCAAAACTAGATTAGATAATGGGCTCATAAACATGTGACCTAACAAAGTATTTTTTTATACTTTGGAAAACACTTTGAGATGCATCGTCCCATTCAAAAGAAACTCCTTTCTTCATTAGACTTGTAAATGGTTAGCACCTGCCGGCTAAATTAGCAATAAAACTTCGAATGTATGCAAGTCACCCTTGAAATATTTTCAGTTCATGTAGGTTTCATGGTTGTGGCATCTCAATGATAGCCTTTGTCTTTGTTGGATCAATCTCAATTCTATCTTTACGAATGACAAAACCTAAAAATTTTCTTGATGAGACACCAAATGCACATTTTGTCGGGTTCATCTTTAATTAATGTTTCCTTAAGCGTTCAAAAACTAAAGAAAGATCTTGTAAATATTCACTTCTATGCTTTGTCTTTATCACAATGTCATCAACATAACACTCTACCTTATCATGGAGGAGATCAGTAAAAATCTCCATCATAGCATGTTGGTATGTTATACCAGCATTTTTTAGTCCAAAAGGCATTATTTTATAACAAAAGATATATTTTGGTGTCCTAAAAGCAGTAAATTCTTCATCTTCTGGTGCCATACGAATTTGGTTGTACCCCGAATAACCATAATGAATGTTAATACTTCATGACCTGTAGTAGAATCTATCAATAATTCAGAGATGGGGAGAGGAAAATAATCTTTTGGACAAGCCTTATTTAAATCACAAAAATTAATACAAACATGGGTTTGTCCATTTTTCTTTTTAACATGGACTATATTAGCCAACCATGTAGGATATTTGACTTCTCTGATAAAGTCAACAGCAAGAAGTTTATCAATCTCAGCTATTATTTGAGGTAATATTTCTGGACGAAAACGACATTGTTGTTGTTGTTTAATAGGTGTAATATCACATGAAATGGCTAAGTGATGTACAGCTACATTCGGATCAAACCCATGCATCTCCTTGTAACTCCAAGCAAATATATTCTTGTTCTTAGATAAGAAGTGTCTGTAATCATCCTTTTATTCCTTACACATATGAGCACTGATAAATATGGGACGAGGGTCATCACTAGTACCGATATTAATTTCCTCTAATTCATCTATTGTAGCTTGTTCTCCTTCTTCCAATTGAGATGGGACTTGCTGCAAATCCACAAATTCTTGAGATGATGTCATGTAGACTTCATATCCCAAATCCTTCTTCCTAGATGATAGTCTTTTGCCATGGTAAAGAGCATCTCTCTATTCTAGACTGAGCATTGTATCAAAAGGTGCAAGAGAACCTCCTCCGTTAATCAAATCTCAAATTAGTTTTATGTCATAACCCATTTTTCATCATATTAAAGACTTTCTGATCATAAAATAAAATAGGAAGGTAAGAAATTGATTCCTCATCATTTATAGAAGAGGCTAGTACAAAGACCATATATTTTTTCTTTTGACCGCTAAACTCTTTACCTTGGTTAGAATTCAAGACTTCATACTCAAGTATTTGAAAGACATGGTCTCCATCTTTCCTTTGTTCTCGTGGTATGTAGTGATATGTAACGTTCTTTGTATTTTCTCCATTATGAGCAATTTCTTCTTTAGGGTTAACTCTATTAGCTCTGAAATCCGTTCCTTTGATCTCCTTAGCAACAATGCCTTCAAAGTAAAAAATTGCATCAGCATAGAAGGCTTCTGCAGTTGTAAAAGGTTGTGTATCTGTAAATACTCTTGTAATTTCTTCCTCAGGTGTTTTATACTTGAAGCATTAATGCAAGGAGGAAGATATCACGCTATATTCATGCAACGAAGGACGTCCTAATAATGAATTGTAAGATGTGAAGGCATCAATCACATGAAAGAGAGGAGTAGAAATCCATCCTTGAAATCTTAAGGTCAAACGCATAGTCCTTAGAGTTTATTGCCCTGTTTGATTAAATCCCTGAATGACGATGTTGCTTCTTGTAAGATTTATTATAGTATATCCCAACCTTGTCAAAGTCCTTAAAGGAATTAAATTTACAGTAAACCCATAATCCAACATGATTAGATTAATTGGCTTATCTTCTACATCACCTGTGACTAACAAAGTTCGATTATGAAGCTTTGAACCCAATAGAAGGTCTTCATCAGTAAATTCAATATTTAGGACTTCTAGTGGATTTATATCCACGTTAGCTACTTCTACCCTATAGTCATCAGGAAATTGCCTTGCCATGACAAATGCCTTTCGCAAATCAAAAGACAAACACAAACTATCATACACACTAAGAAGTGATGGTATTTTCTTAAGATGTGTAAGTACATTGTATTTGACAGTCTCAGAAGGACCTGTCATATTTGGAGTTACATTATCATGAGGTTGAGTTTTTTCCTTGCAATGTATTATGTACTCAACAGGAGGAAGATGGATCTCTTTTGGCTGAATTCCAGAATGAGTGGTAATATTAATCTCAGGAGTTTCTTCTGGAAAGCATAACAGTCTATTGTCTCCTTCCACAACTCCAATAATATTGCAATATAAATCATCTGCCCAAGGGTCATTAATATCCACCACTCGAGCTTATTGACGTAAAGTTCACGAGAAACCCTTGCAATGAATCCTTCAATTTCGTCCTTGGCATCACTTTACTAAGTATTTTATATTTAGGAGTTCTTTTTTTTTGGAGGAGGAGGTCGAGCTGCCTCCGTTGATATAGGGTTATTCCTTGTAGCTTTAACCCTTTCTTTGAAAGCATGTCTCTTTTTTATTTCTTGCTGAAATAAGGTTTGCCTTGATTGGTATAGAGCTGTTCAGGTTCTGATATTGAATCTTCGTCATCTGTTGTAGGTAGTAGGATTTTTGGTATGGGTAACTCTTACCTTGGTATTAAAACCGGCATTGCCCTACTAGATTTTGTATCCTCAACAAATAGATGCTTCTTTATGAGGGATGGTGAAGATTGTTTTACTGAACATGTGAGGATAGAAAATGGTGTTGGAGTTCTATTTTTCCTCTCCATTATAGTCAGTGGAGTTGAAGGGGACAACAATTCCTTCATATGGATTACATGATGTGGCACCTTTGAGGGAGTCACTGGTAATTGTGAATTCTCCATAGGACGATATGATGGTGGTACATAAGGCACTGTTGTAGGCATCAAAAATTACATATAGGTCCCCGAACACAGCTTGAGACGATGAGCCGTCGAGCAACAAACCGTCAGACGATGTGGCGACGAACCGTCAAAACAACAAAGCGGAGAACCGTTGATGACGTAGCAATAAGCCACCGGAAGAGCAAAGCAAGGGCTCGCGCACTCACCGGCCACCTCCAAGTGGCTTGCGCGCTCACCGACCACCTCTAAGTAGTTCGCACACTCACCGGCCACCTCCAAGTAACCCACGTACTCATTGGCCACCTCCAAGTTAACAAAATGCATGAAGCGAATTGGTAAAGTGTACAAGTCAGCAAAACAACAAAATGCGCGTAACGGCAGAACAAGACCGAACCAGAAAAGCCCATAGAGACCGAGTCACATCAAAACAACTCGGCTAAGGCTAGGTGGATCGGCCAAGGCCAAGCCACCATAGGGTGGCTCGCACAGTTCCGAGCCACCGTAGGGTGGCTTGCGCCCAGAAGTGCCAAAAATGCATTTTTTTTGATAGTTTGCTCAGGATTCTTTCGTTCCAGAGCCTCCCTAACTGTTTGATATCATCTCTAAACATGGTTAAGTGGTTATTAACTAAGGATAAGGTCAAATCATCAATTTCTATCCTAAAATACTGCATCCGAAGCCTATAAATACAAGCCTATAGTCCTACATGCAGGGAATCTGAAATTTAGGCGAGGTGTTATCCCTGTGAATATTGAATCACGAATTTCAGGGAGGCTAGTAGATCTTGGTGAAGTTATTCAGTATAAAGAGGGAGAGTTTGAGGGATCTGAGGCTCATTCCCCTTTCCTCCGGATCAAACTTAGTTTTGATCTCTAGAAGAGCAGTAATCATGTATGGTCGAGATTATTTACTTCTGCGAATACTTTTTTTGTAAAGTAGGAGCATTGAACTTTCGTTCTGTCAACCAGATCTGATCCGTGACAGTCCACAGACTAACGTATCCCCAGCACAAGCAATGATTCCATACAAGCAGCGGGTGATAAACATCCTCTGCGTGTGTTTGAAGAGAGTCGTATTTTCATTTTTTTTATTCGTGTAAGCAGGAAGTATTATAAAAAGACTAACTCTTTTGAACTTGTTGTAAGCGATTGAAGTTGTAATGAGTTCTATGAATAAACCAACTTTCGATGCAAACACGCTAACAACCATATTGGGAGCTAACAGCCTCTCTACCGAGGTTGTTGTGTCGTTACCACAGATCAAGATCCCCATTGAAGAAGAGGTCGAGTACGAGTTTGACCAAGCCAAGTTTGAGGAATACCTCTCCTCATCCTCATCAAGATCTTCCTCATCCCGTAAGTACAGGAAGATATCGGCATCAAAGAAGGCTCGGGGTGACTCTCACCTAATTGCTGTTGAGGCTTCCCCTTGTAACACTCCTCCAGCATCTAAGAAAGCTGGAATTTTAGATCACAATGACTCCTCTTCAGTTCAGGAGTTGTTTAACAAAGGCGCGCCAATTCTGACCAAGAGGGCTCATCAAAGGTAACACCAACGCCTCACACGTCAGCTTGTCAAGACCTTGGAGCCAGTTGACGGGATTTGTTATCACGTAGATCTAAAATTCAAGGAGTGCCAAGTGCCTCAACAGCAAGCAAATGGCCCCTCCTCCAAGCCACCGGCTAGCAAATGGGTCCGTATAAAAATGACTCGTTCAACTCTCAAGGAGCGCATCTAAAAGCGTCGCGTGCGTGTCTTAGCACGAATGGTGCAAGACACGAAGGAGGACAAGGTGGCCAAGAAACCACCAAAACCACACCAAGAATGGAGACCAAAATCTAAAATAGCGACTCGGACGAGTGTCGAGACACCCAAAAATTGCGAGCCAGCCAAGCATTGCTCGGCCAAGGCCAAGCTAGCCAATGGTGGCTCAACTAAGGCTGAGTCAGCCAATGGTGGCTCCACCAAGTCTGAGCCAGCAAAGGGTGGCTCGGCCAAGGCCGAGCCATCTCAAGCTGGCCCACGCCATGGCCGAGCAAGTTCAGCCTAGCCGGCACTTGCCTCGCCTCCCGCAGCCATTTCTGAGTCCTCATCCGCTTCCTTTCCTATTCAAGTTGATCCAATACCTTTGGTGAAGTCCTATGGTAATGTGGATCTTTCCCGATTCAAGATGAAGTTTACGGATTGCCTTGGTCCTTTACATGGGGATCGAGGCAAACTTCCAGTCAGAGAACGCTCGGGCCTAGTGAATGAACCTCAAATAACTCACTGGATTGGTGGTCATACACGACCTCCCAACAAGACAATTCATGTAACCACCTGCTTAGGGGTGCATATAGAAGACCAGGAGCCCGTTAAGGATGTACCCTCATGAGGGTGTGGTCCTAAATGTGTGACTCCTGTGAACGCCAACAAGGCATTACCCATTTAGAAGAAAACGTGTTTGTCGAATGACAATGTTATACCTAGAGACTCAAACCAATAGCTGATAGGTTACTCCAACTACAACATTGATGAGTTGTACTATCAGGCTAGGGGTACGAATAAATCTTGAAAGAGAATTACCCCGGAATTAGACTCTCACTGTCCTTGTGAGAGGTTAATCAGGATAGTATTATCAGAGTGTAGCTACCACAAGACCACTCCACTGAGGGTCTCGGTATTCAAAAGAATCTTCACCGAAGTGTCCAAATCTAAATCAAGATGTTTCTACAAGAAGAAATATGCCGGTCATGATGACGAGCTTCCAAAAGTTACCATCAATGTGGTCGATAAAGGAAAATTGACAAGGCATTACAGCCCAACTCTTTCTCAGAGGCATCTCAGCACATTGCTTGGTTAAGGTCAGTAACTAGACGACCTAGACCGGATAGAGGACACTCCTCGAAGGATGAAATGTCAGATGCCAACTCTGCGATCGCTTCCAACAATACGGTGTCCAGCACAGGATAATCTCGTGAGGCGTTTATGTTCAACACTGAACAAATGGCCAAAATCTTCAAAAACACTCTGGCCAAGAAGAAAGAGAACAAATTTAAAATGGAAATGACTGTGCAACGGATAATGGAGTTGCATGATCAACGGATTCAAGCCTTATCGAATCAGATTGGTAAATCTAGTCGTCGCAATGCTACTAATCAAGTAGATAGCGATTCAGAAGTGGAAGAGAATCTCAATGCTGATGCCCCTCCTATTGACCAAAATGCTGGGGGTAGTCCCACTGAGGATGACAACGCTATGGGTGATCCAGTAGTTCCTCCCCAAAATCACCTAAATTAAAATGTGGGCAAGGACGAGAAAATAAAAGACCTAGAGAGCAAGATCAACGCACTGATGTCCCCTCAAGAGGTAAAGAAGACTGGTATCCCTTGTTCTTACCCAAAGGAGTGAGAGTCAATACCGTATCTGGCGAAGTTTAATCTAATTAACTTCACGTCATTCGACGAAAAGGGCTCACCCACTCAATACCTAATTTACTTTAAGTCCTACCTTGGGTGTGATCTCCGGCAACGAACCTTTGATGGTCTGGTCATTCGTTGGCACCCTTCGCGAGGCCTCCTTTGATTGGTACCATCGTCTCAAGTCAGGAAGTATCAATAGCTGGAATGATATGGAAAGCTCGTTTCTTAATAACTTCTTCGACGATAACATTGAAGTGTCGATTGGAGCCCTTTTGGATGAGAAGCAAAAGGACGGGGAGTCAGTTGATAGCTTTGTTAAATATTTCTGTAACAATCCAATGAATTATAGAGATCCTGTCACAGAAAAATTTATCTTACAGACATGTCACAATAATCTCTCCATTGATGTACTGGAAGCCCTGGAAGTTGTGTCTCCATAACATGGAAAGAATTAAAATTGCACGGGGAACATGCCGAATGCTTTCTCAAAAGAAAAAAGCTTGAAAGAGGCCAACCAACAACTAACCCCCCGAACTCAAATTTTTCTTCTCGTGGTAAGGGAAAGGCACCTATAGCGGATGTTGACACTAATCAGACGTCACAACAGCTACCTCAGAAGCAGCAAAGGACTCCGGATCCGAGACTCTAAAAAAAGTACTCCTTCAAGGATAAGAGGTTCCAGTTATCTTCAAATACCTCCTTGAAAATAACAAAATCAAGTTGTCACCTATTACGAATCATGAGGAAGCTAACAACACTTCGGATCCAAAGTACTATGCATACCACAGGAGGACTTCATCCCACCAAAACTTGCTTCACTCTCAAGAACAACATTCAAGCCTTGGTTGACACCGGTATCATAACGTCGGAATGAGCTACATGAGAACGATTTCCTCCGATGAGTAACTTCTTCTCTTATTCCTCTGATGGGTATATGATGTTAAACTGTTTCCCTTATTTTTAATAACGGGAAGTTCCTGGAGAATATTACTCTTAATATTCTTAAGGATAACCCAGCAATGTGGCATAATATAATTAGATTCAAGTTCGCCAAAGAGCTGGAGGTGGGATACCTCAATGCATTCCAAAGGAAAGTTCCATAAGGATACTACACATGGTATTCTTAAGGATAACCCAAAACCAATTAATCATGGTGAAAACCAGTCATCGAAATAATTCATTCCTAATTATGATTAAGAACTTCCCACTATGACTATTTAATCATTTCCAAGATGATTAAAACCCACCCACTGTGATTTTCTGAGCACTCTTTCGTCGAGATGAGATTCAATGACTTTATCCGGTCAATCTTCCCTCACAAAACTCCTATAGTATAACTATAGAGTTCTTGATAATTCACAGCCTTCCACCATAAAGCCCCTCACTAATCAAATTAACCGACAGTGTGTCCACCAAAATTATTTCGGTTGAGTCCATCCAAACTCCTATTGTGTTGGTGCACTTAACACTCCTAATGTTAAAGTCTCAACAAAGTATTCAAAAATTCAAGCTACTGATTAATGGCAATCATTAAACCCCTTCGTGTTAAGTCCTAGCCACTTGACATCAAAACACTCACAGAGTGATTTGTACGAGTTAACATTCCCAGTGTTAGTTGTATCTTCACTCTCACTATTTCTTGATCAAACTTTCCCACGGTTAGGACCAAAGTCAAAATACCCTCTCGATTCCTTTCATGAACGAGAGGTCCACTTTTAAATCGAGCGATCAAACCTTCCTACAGTTAGGGTCGTCTCAAACCTCCTACTTGGTCAAACCTTCCTATAGTTAGGGCCAAAACTAGAGTTCCCTCTTAATAAATGAGAAATCCACCTTCAGATTGGGTAATCAAATCTTTCGACAGTTAGGATTATCTGAATCTTTTTTGATTCTCGAAGTAGATATCCACTTTGAGTTTCTTTTACACCTGGAGATAGAATATAAAATTTTTAGCATCGAGTTCATCTTTGCCCCAAGAGAAGACACCACCATCCGACACCAAAATCCATACCTTCTACGCATGGGGGACTTTATCTCGATCCCTAAATAGAGATGAGTCTGCATCTAATACATACTGCAGGGTGGTCCATTCCCCCGAAAACGACGAAGTCTACGTATTCAACACCGTAGCACCAAAATTCATGTCTTTCATGCATGGGGAAGTTTATCCCAAACCCTAAGTAGGGATAAGTCAGCGCTTAACACGCATTTTCGGTTAGTTTTTTTACCATAAAAAGGATAAAAACCAACGTATTCAACATCGTGGTAGGCCGTTATTAATAACACCAAAATCTGTGCCTGATACGCATGAGGAATTTTATCCTGAATCCTAAGTAGGGATAAGTCAGCGCCTAACACGCGTTGCCGGTTAGTTTTTTATCGTAAAAAGGATAAAAGCCCATGTATTCAATATCGTGGTAGGTCGTTATTAATAACGCCAAAATCTATACCTCACACGCACGAGGAATTTTATCCTGAATCCTAAGTAAGGATAAGTCAGCGCCTAACACGCGTTACCGATTAGTTTTTACCGTAAAAAGGACAAAAGCCCACGTATTCAACATTATGGCAGGCCGTTACTAATAACATCAAAATCCATGCCTTACACGTATATGGAATTTTATCTAGAATCCTAAGTAGAGATAAGTCAACGTCTAACACGTGTTACCAGTTAAACTTTCTCCGTGAAAAGAATGCTAGGATTCATGTCTGGGGGATGTTATCTCAATCCCTGAATAGAGATAAGTCTACGTCTAACACGTATTGTCGGTTAGTCTTTTCCCGTAAAAAAAAGGATGAAGCCTATATATTCAATATTATAGCACCAAGTCTAAGAGAGTTCATTCTCGTAGCACAACGTCACATGGGAAACGGATTTAGATAATTCATATGCAAGCCCGATTCAAACGGTAATCGATAAAGGCATATTAAATTCGTTGATAGCTGAGGGTTTGCTAAAAAAATCCTAAAATCTATGCCTAACACGTGTTGCCGGGTAGTCTATTACCGTGACAAATGACAAAGTCTATGTATTCAATATCATAGCATCAAGTTTAAGAAAGTTCATTCTTTTAGCATAACGTCACCTGCGGAACGGACTTAAACAATCTGCATGCCAACCCGACTCAAATGGTAGTTGGTAAAGGCTCGTTAGACGCGTTTACGGATGAGGGTTTGCCAAAAATTCCATAAGTATGATAATCACTGATGCACTAGCTTCATCAGTTGGTCTCGTGACTTGAACACTCAGGAGAACATCAATTCTAGCCGAAGTTTCCACGAATGACTTTGGTCGCATTGTGATGAAAGTCAACGCCGGTCAACGCATTGCAAAGAAGGTCTACGCCGGTCAACATGTTGTAATAAAAGTCAACACCGATCAACGCATTGTGACGAAAGTCAAATGACGGTCAACATGTTATGACGAAGGTCAACGCATTACGACGTAAGTCAAACACCGGTCCACATGTTGCAATGAAGGTCAACGTGGGTCAACCCATTGCCATGAAGGTCAGCACCAACCAATGCATTGATAATTTTGCCGAAACAAGGCTCAGATCAATTCCGTATAGTGACCTTGTTCAACTCTCGATAATCTATACAAAGACGCATACTGCCGTCCTTCTTCTTCACGAAAAGGACCGGCGTCCCCCATGGAGAATGACTCTGGCGAATAAAACCCTAAGACAACAACTCGTCCAGCTGAGTCTGTAGCTCCCTCATCTCAACAGGTGCCATATGATAGGGAGCTCGAGATATCCGTGTTGTGCCTAGCTGCAACTCGATGTAGAACTCAACCTTTCTTACAAGAGGTAGCCCTGGTATATCCTGAAAGACATCCGAAAAATCTGAGACAACCCTAGTCTTACACAAATCAGCTCTCTGATCTCTCAGCATCACCTCCTCGATATAGGCCAGAAATGACTCCGCAAACTGGTTGCCCTGTGAGGTCGCTACGATCAACTCAGACCTATCGTACGCTCGCAAACTGACTGTTTTCGCAAAACAGTCAATACTAACATGGTAGGATGATAACCAATCTATACCGAGAATGACGTCAAAATCCGACATCCGCAAGACGATCAAATCTATGATAAACTCGGACTCATCTAAGCTGATGACACATCTCCTACAAACGTTCCCTAATAGAGATACCTCTCCTAAGGGAGTAGAGACGAACAACGAAATATCTAAATGATGTGCGACTAACTGGAGCCTATCCATGAAGGCATGAGATATAAAAGAATGGGAAGCTCCGGAATCGAACAAGATCCGAGCTGGAAAAGAGTTTACTAAAAAAGTACCTTCTACTATAGCTCCGCTCGCACCATGATCACGTGGTATAACTGCATAAACTCTGCCAGTGGCTGGCGACTGCTGAACTATCGATGGTGGAGTATACGGGGCTATCTGTCCCTCGGGAATCTCCTGAATTGCGCGAACCTGGCCTACTAGCCCCTCAATCCTAGGAACAGCTGGCGGTGCCTTAATCCTCTGCTACGGCTGCTGGCCGTAACTGCGGCCCTGCTGATACTGACCTTGACCATGGTTCTGCTGCTGACCGTGTCCTCGATTCTATTGCTGGCCCTATCCTCTGCCCTGCTAGCCTCCTGCTGGTGCACTACGACAATCCTTGGCCTTATGCCCGATCTTGTTGCAGTTATAGCATGCACCCTGAATCTCGCGCTACGGTGGTGCTCTCGAGTCATGTTGTGCTCCCTTCTTGATATTGCCCTGCTGATGGTGATGAAAGTCCTTACCCCGCTATTGGGGTCCTCCTAGTCCGGCAAAAGATCTCTTGCCCTTGCCCTTGTTATTCTGCTGTCCAGACTTGTTGTTGCCCTCCTTGTTCTTCTGGAACATCGCAGTCTCTGTCTCCTACAATATTGCTACATCTGCTACCTCTCGGACTGAATGGAATCTTCTGGAAACTAGGTAACGATGAAGACTTGGGCAAAGTCCCATAAGAAACATCTGCGCCTGGCGCTCTCCTGACTGCCACATGCCCGTGAAACATAGAAGACTCATAAATCGGCTCTTATAGTCAGCCACAGACATATCTCCCTGCTCTAGCTTAGACAACTCTAGATCTTTCCCGGCCCGTGCCGCGGAAGAGATGTACTGCTCGTCAAAGAAATACATGAAATCCTCCCAAGTGAGGGTCATCCGATGATCCGGAGTGAACTGAAGCCTATACCATCCTCCTGCATCACCTTTCAGGCTAAGAGCTGCCAGCCTCTGCTTCTGCACTGAGTTGACGTTAAGTAAATCCAGAATGTTACTCACGTCCTCCTTCCACTTGTGGGCCACTAGCGAATCTGATGATCCCTGAAACTCTGGCGCCCTCATCTTTTGGTAGCGCTCCACTAAACGGAGCCAAGCCTCTTGCTCTGCGACTGTAACTGATGGTGGGGTGAGTCCTGGTGTGGTCTCTGGAGACTCCTCTGCGATAGGGATGGATGGAATAACTGGCGGTGGGACCACAAGTGGTGGTGTAGCTGGCGGCACGCGATTTGCCACTTGCTCCTCAAGTGCTACTAGCCTCCCTGCAATGGGTGTCATAAGGTTTATCAAATACTGGGGAGCCTGCTGCAGCTCGGGTGGAGCCTACTGCCGCTCTAGTGGAGCCTGCTGCTACTCGGTTTCTAGCTCAATCTGTCCTTCTCCCTGAGTACGGAATCCTTTTCGTCCACGTCCTCGTCCGGGCATTTATACATTCGGAATATAAGGTACAGTATTAAGACCTCAGGCAAAAGATATAACACATAACAATAAGAAAATCGTATCACTTATCATTCACGTATATACTTTTCAATCAAAGTATGATAGTCATAAAAAAATTTGTAATTTTCGAGATATATGTATATATCATCCTCACTCATTCTAGAAATTCCTAGCGGACTCTATACATGAATCCTAAGAAACTTTATACTAGCTCCATGACTCGACACAGGATTATCCTAAGGATACTTGAACTAGAGCTCTGATACCAACTGTGACGCCCCTGTTTTCACACATGGCTGCAGTCCAAGGTGAACCCAGATATGTCAAACCTGCCATGCACCCACACTGTGCAACAACAAGTTTCACCAATCACAGTAATATCCTCTAGTAGGATCAAATAAAAGCGTAGGTACAAAACAGGCAAAGAAGTAGAACAATAATAATAGTCATGATAAAGAGGATGATATCTCATAAATAAAGATCATGTCTCAAATGAAAATAAACTAAAATACATATGGAGTCTGAAATAACATACGATGTCTCAACATGAATCAAAACGGAAAGTCGAACTAAGGCACATTGCCTTTACAAAACGCAACTAAACTCTAAGTCTGAATAAAATTTAAAACTATAGTGGAGCCTCTAATAAATCTCTTGGGACGGCGACTATGCAAGAACTTCGTCATCCTGCGGCTCTCTGGAACTCCGAGCTACCTGAAAGGGTGTTTTTAAAAGAAAAAGAAACAACAACAAGAGCGTCAGAGCATTATAGCAAGATTACCCCCATCCGCCCTTAGGGGAAGGGCTGCTAGGATGGAGTGGAGGCTCTATCTATTAAGCATAATCTACCTATATCATTTTCCCCGTATTAAGCATTATTCAGATACCTAAAAAACGAGACGTAGTACGTCGAGCGAAATAATCCAAACAAGGAAACCCTTATGTATAAACCATATGTCCCGAATCGTAAACATCTAAACATTAATACCGAAATAAGAATAAACAATCTAATGAAACTAATAATTAGAGATCCATAACACGAGACTGATACATCGAGCGAAATAATCCAAACAAGGAAACCCTCATGTATATACCATAAGTCTCAAATTGTGAATCTCTAATCATTGATCTCAACTAAGAAAAAAAAAGATAGTAAAAGAAATAAGATATCAACACATCGTATTTATAATATCTTCCACAATCACTGGAGAGATAGAATAAAATACCAACACATAATTTTGTATACTTTCAAAAGTAACGTATCTCAGTTATATAGTTCACTGATAGGTTGTATTTATAATCGGCATCTGTCATACTTAGGCTATTGTCTCAGTGCGACGGACTACCCTATAGGTATTCTGAACTGTGTACACGGCTTATTAGTCTCATCGCGATCTCAGTGCATAACATGAGTGCGAGACGGACTACCAAATATGCATCCTAGAAATACAGCCCACGAGCCTCATCACACCCTAGTGCGGGACGGACGACTAGATCAAGCCTCCTAAAATCCGACTCAATGGCCTGTACATGTGGAATATCAACGCACTACCTCATGTAGTACTGAACTTAGCTCATCAACGATATCCACCTCATATAAATCTTGTACCTCTGGCATGTCATCGCACCCTAGTGCGGGACGGACGGCTAGATCAAGCCTCCTAAAATCCGACTCAATGGCCTGTACATGTGGAATATCGACGCACTACCTCATGTAGTACTAAACTGAGCTCATCAACGATATCCACCTCATATAAATCTTATACCTTTGGCATCTCGATGCACTATCCCATATAATACTAAGCTATGCTCATCAATAATAGTTATCTCATGTATAAACTGTGTATATCTGGTGTGTCGATGTACTATCCCATATAGTATTAAACTGTGCTCATCTACGACATCCAACATGTATATGAACTATATCTAATTCAAATATGATCAAATCAAAATTTATCATAATCCCCTTGGGATTCTTAAATGTATAACATAACATATTCATGACTATACATATAACATCAAGCGGCTCAAAACTCCACGAACGCACCTCAAAACGGCGCAACACAGCTCCACAAAACGAGCAGGAAAAACAAACGTGACATCTGTAAGTAAAACAAGCATATCTATCTCTAGGAAAATTATTTTCACAAATGGTTTTCTGTTTTGAAAATTAAATTCATACATATTTAAGATAACATAAGTTTGGTTCAGTTTGGAGTTTATTTGTTATCCCAAAACTTTAGTTAAACATTATATATGTGCAGCCGTTTTTCTACAGGACATGTTGTTAGTAAAAAGATCATATCTTTCTCTATACAGATGATTTTTAAGATTTGTCTTCTGTTTTAGAAACTAGATACATATATCTTTCATTTAGCACTAGTTTGGTTAAATTTAGAGTTTATTTTCTATTTCGAAATCTCAGATAAACATGATACAATTGCTGCAGTTTTCTGCAGAAAAATATTTCTTTAGTACATCACTTAAATTTTTTATATATAAATAAAATTATGAAAAACCCTAATGATTATGATCATACTATCATAAACAACAAGAAAAAAAATTACTAATTGTTTGTGGAAAAATTCGCAGTAAAATAAATGAAAGAAAAATTGATTTGTATTCTCTCAAAATCAATTACAGTTGGATTCCGATTACAAAAGAGAGGAGAACGAATTTGATTCTCCCCTTTGTTTAAAATTGGGTTCTTCACGGTGGTGATGGAGTGCCTCCCTCGAATGCTCACGTCGAGTTTGCTCTCCGTTGACGATCCGCACGTCTTGATTCACTAGAACGATATCTTCTCCTTACGATTTGACGTTGTAGAGAACTTGCGTGGCAAGTTTGAAACTCTTGATGAGTTGATAACTCTGAATGAGTTTTAACTCTTAAAAAAGAGTTGATTTGAACCGAAAGTTTAGTTGATAAGCCAAGGATGAAGAAGCTCTTGTTGCAGATCTCCCAAGCTCCAGAAATGCTCCAAGGATTCCCCCTTTGCTGCCAAGCCTTAGATCTGAAAAAGCTCACCGAAAGAATGCCCAAATACCCTCTGCTCCCTTCTAAAAAAGCCAGCCCAAACTTAATTGAGTTTACCCATATTTATAGAGAATTAAGAGGTGTAACCGCCCCCCCCCCTTTAATTCTCTCCATAATAGGGGTTAGAGGGGTGTAACCGCCCCCTTAATCCGCTCCCAAGTGGGGCAGAAATCCCTCAGATCATGGAGGAAAAATAGTTCCTGCAACCATTAAGCTCGTGCTTCAATGAGCCAAATGCCCAAGTTGGCGTTCGGGACCATAACTCCACGTTTTAGACTGGAGACGCGGAGTTGGGTACCCGTTGGATGTTGAAAAACGCGGGTCCGACCCTAGCGTTTTAATGTTGTAACGCAGGTCCGACTCCAACGTTTTAATGTTGTAACGCGGGTTCGACCCTCACGTTTTGATGTTGTAACGCGGGTCCGACTCCAGCGTTTTACTGTTGACATACGGGAAGGACCTCCGCGTTTTGGTGTTGATACACGGGGAGGACCTCCACGTTTTAGTATTGATATACAGGGAGGACCTCCGTGTTTTGGTCTTGATACACGGGGAGGACCTCCGCATTTTGGTCTTAGAGCACGGTGATGAGTTCTGTGTCTTGCTTTGAAGAGATTATCAACAAGTAATCTCTTTTGTCATAGCGTTGCAAAGATCATTGTCTTGTAATCTTTGTCTTGGCTCCTTGAGAATATGAGAGTCGTCAGATTGTAACTTCCGATGTTGATTGTGAATGCTGTTGAACTAGAGCTCTCATCGGTTGCCGTGAAGGTCGTCAGATTATAACCTTCAGCGATCTACGTGAAAGTCTTCAAATTATAGCCTTCTGGAAGTCGTCAGATTGTAACTTCCATCATTGGTGTTTGATGGGGGATAAGCTATCTATTATGATTTTTAGACAGCCTACAGAATCCCCTCTAAAGTTTTTAAAAGTTCACGGTTGACTGGGATAAATTTTCGGAATGCTTTGGATCTCACTCTGATCCTGGAGCTGTTGATTCCTTGTCGTAAAGGAGTCGTTCTCTACACTCGCTTCGAATGCATCTTGGTTTAAGGGATTTGTCATGTAGGACCTGTGTGAAGGTATGCGTCATAATCCTGCTTCTGGAATGCGGGGTGGGCCCTGCATTTTAAACTTGAGACGCTGGTCTCACCCTTGCATGTTGAATTTGGAACGCGGGTGTGACCTCGGCATTCGGTTTTTGCATCGCGGGTCTGACCTCAGCGTTTTGACTTAAGACATGGAAGTAGCTTCCGTGCATTTTTAACTAAGTCTTTGAGACTTATCTTTAGCTCATCTGTTTTAAGTCTCGGCTCACATCCATTAAACTAATGGACCTACGAACATGTATAGGATTTTTGGCAAACCCTCAGCCATCAACAGATTTGATAAGCCTTTACCGACTACCGTTTGAGTCGGGCTAGCATGTGGATTGTCTAAGTCCGTTCCACATGTAACGTTGTGCTAAGAGAATAAACTCTCTTAGACTTGATGCTATGATTTTGAATACATAGACTTTATCACTTTTACGGAAAAAAAACTAACCGGCGACGCGTGTTAGGCGTAGACTTATCTCTAATTAGGTATCGAGATAAAGTCCCCCATGCGTGCGAGGCATGGATTTTGATGCCCTTTTCATGGTAAAAGACTAACCGGCAACACATGTTAGGCGTAGACTTATCTCTAATTAGGGATCGAGATAAAGTCCCCCATGCGTGTGAGGCATGGATTTTGATGCCTTTTCACGGTAAAAGACTAACCGGCAACGTGTGTTAGACGTAGACTTATCTCTAATTAGGGATCAAGATAAAGTCCCCCATGCGTGAAAGGCATGGATTTTGGTGTTATTAATAATAACCTACCACGATGTTGAATACGTGGGCTTTACCATTTTTACGGGAATGCACAACCCGGCAGCATGTGTTAGATACTGACTTATCTCTATTTAGGAATTGAGATAATGTAACGCCCCGTCCCGGAATCCCGGAGTCGGTACGCTATTAGATCT
>BQKN01064966.1:127980-187350 GCA_022839385.1 Asparagus kiusianus | reverse complement strand
CGTCAGAGGTGTGAGGTTAACTTGACGGGAAAGATATTGCGATCGGGACTATTTTTGGACATATTGCTCTATTGAAGAGAGTCGATAAATTGATTTTGTCAGAGGTATGATGTTAACATGACAGGAATTATGTACTTGTGATTTGCACAAGGTCTTGGGAATTAGCGTCTCGCTGGGGAGACTTGCTAGATGAGTTTATCATCGGAAGCGATGAGTTTTGATGCTCGTGATTTGAATAAGACTTTGAAGACATAGTGTCTTACTGGGGAAGATTGCGATTTGAGCAATTTTGAGGACCTATCATCCTATTGAGAATGATTGATAAGTTGATTGTCAGAGGTGTATTATTAACGTGACAAATTGAAAGTGATGCAAGCTGCATTCATACTTTGTGGGGGTGATGATCGTCATAAGTGTAATGTTAACTCGACGATATGAAAGATTCGTTACTCTTAATCCAATGGATTCCAAGTAACCAACCCCCAGTCTTGATTAAGACTTAGCAGGGAAAGAAAAAGAGGTAGACAAGACACATCGCCTAGTGAGGCACTATTCATGAAGTCGGAATAGAGGCACATCACTAGGTATGCCATTATCTGATGAGTTTGACTATCAGAGGTAACTGTTAACGTGATAGTTTTTTGGACCTGTCATCCTACTTGAAGAGGATTGGCAAGAGAATTTGGAGGGAATGGACTATCAGAGGTAATCATTAACGTGATAGTTTTGATAGACCCGCCATCCTACTTGAAGAGGATTGGTGGGGGAATTTGGAGAAAATAAACTATCAGAGGAGATCATTAACGTGATAGTTTTAGTGGACCTGCTATACTATTGAAGCGGATTGACAAGTTGATGGACTATCAGAGGTAAGTGTTAACGTGATAGTTTTGACGGATTTCATGGTTGACAGAGGTATTTTATTGAACGTGATAACTCAAAAAATTTATTATTCATAATCCAATGAACTACAAATAAACCAACCCCCAGTCTTGAACAAGTGCAAGGGGAAAAGAGAAGACATGAAACATCGCCTAGTGAGCCATTATCTAACGAGTTTGATTATCAGAGGTAACTGTTAACGTGATAGTTATTGGACCCGCCATCCTACTGGAAAGGATTGACTTCAGCGGCCGTAGTATCTTCTGGTTCTGACTGGGAAGAGTGAGCTTGGTTCGATTGCTCAGGAGAAGATTGGGCTTGGTCCGATTGCTCGGGCTGATCCTGCCTACTTTGTTCTTTAGCTTTGATCCTGATAATAATCTTTTGAGCCTGTTCGTCTTGAGAGATCAGTTGTCTCCAGGAACGACATTCTGCAACCCCTATTCGAGCTAGGATGTTGGTCTGCAGGTTGTGTCGACAGGTCTCTACTAAGGTAGCATGTATTATACCTGACGAACACCGGAGAGACATGGTTCGGAACCTCTTGACGAAGGCTTTGACGGACTCCCTCTTCTTCTGCTTAGTGGCAAGAAGGGTATGGATGGAGACTTCTGTATCCTCTTTAAAGAATCTTGATAGGAAGAGTCTCTCTAGATCTGCCCACTTTTGGATACACCCCGCAGGTAGTTTTCTAAACCATTCAAAGGCAACTCCCTTGAGGGTGCCAATGAATAATCGAGCCAGTATGGCATCGTTTGATATCACATTCCCCGTCTGTGACTTAAAATGATAGATATGTTGGTTCGATGATCCCGTGCCGTTAAAAGTTTATAGCGTCGGGACTTCGAACTTTGGAGGATAAGGGATTGCATCCCATTCAGCAGGATAAGGCCTGATAACTCCCTCATCTTGGAGCTCGCTTCTGTTAGCAATGACATTTAGGCGGGCTTCTAATTCCTCGATTTTAGCCGATTGAGGATTTTGCTCATTCTTAGCTTCTCTTCCTTCATCAGAGGAAGATTCGAGGTTGTGGGCTTCTTGGTCAGAAGCCGTGTCATCAACCATTTTCCCCTTCCCTTTGCTTGTGTGAGGTCGGGACAAAGACATTCTTTCCCTTCGGGAAGATTCTTGCCTGAGTGGCGAATCTGTCTTCTGAGATTTGGCCTTGTCTGAGACGAGTTGAGTCAACAGAGCCAGGAGTTCATTGATGGCCTCTTGCTGAGATTTGAGCATGGTCTCTTGCTCATCAAGCCTCTTTGCAATATCTTCATGGTTTCCCATCATATAAGCGGAGCTCTCATGTTCAACAAAAGAGCTTGATGATTAGGACTCTGTAATGGCTGAGTGTTCATCATCAGAATTGGTTCCTCTAGCTAATCTCCGATAGTTGACAGAGGGAATGGCTCCTATTCGCATCCCAGTGTGTTGGTAGACTCCTTCAAACTCATTAGTGATTTCTCTGACAGTCGGTGAACAACTTGTCTCAGAATCATCGGAACTAGGACCCGAGGTTTTCCCTCTGCCGATCACATTGATAGTGACCCCGGGATATTCGGTCTCTGGAGACTTCTTTCTGTGAGAACGTCATAGTTGGTCGAGCAAAGCAACGTTCATAAAATGGTCGAACACTAATGGTTTGGCCGCATATAAGCAGCATTGACATCCCGAGAGGACCGTAGGAATCAGTCGTTCATATTGGAATGAACGAATGACTTGTTGTATCGGTCTTTCTCTCGATATGAACTCTCTCAAGTCTGTTGTAAAGACTCAAGAATTTCTCATTGATTGTGAGGTTTTAATTGGAACCCCTAGTCCATGATTGGATAGGACTGGCTCTTGGTGAACATAGATCTGGTTGAGATTCCTTGAATCCATGAACTTCTTATATCCGCCCCTTAATCTAGTCACGCTACGCAGAGTATTCGGGGGTCTCGCTGCCCGGTCAGCAAGCCAGGGGTCCAGGGGGTGGCGCGCCCCTGGCTAGGGAGTCCGAAGGGGATGGAATACCCCCCGGTGGGGTTCGGGGTAGCGCCCCGAAGCTCCACGGTATACACCAACTTCAGTATTGGATTTGAAGCTTGAGACGCGAGGGTCGCGTTTGACACTTGAGACGCGAGGGTCGTGTTTGGCACTTGAGACGCGAAGGTCGCGTTTGGCATTTGAAACGCGAAGATCGTGTTTTGGCTTGGCGACATGAGGGTCGCGTTCTTCATTGTCGACGCGAAGGTCGTGTTTTGCCTTGGAAACGCGAAGTTGAAGTTTGCGTTCAACGAAGGCTTAAGGTTCGCGTTTTGGCTATAAAATGCGCCATTGAGGGCCACGTTCAGCCTGGTTCTCGCGAAGCTCCTGTTCGGGCTCATAGACGCGGAGCTCAGGGTCTTGTTTAGGCTCACGAACGCGAAGCTCGCATTGGTTGGAGGATCGATTTTCTCGAAGTTGTGCCCGTCACTGAGACCTTCTTCTTCGACGAGCAGCGTTCTTCTTGGCTTGTTTTAAGGCTTTTGCAATGATGTCATCGGCGTTGACGGAGTTGGTCTCCGCGATGGGATTTTTGTGACCCGATACTCGTCGCTTGGGCCCGAGTTTGGCTAAAGCTGAGCCCACTCTATCGGAGGAGGGGTTATCCGAGCAACCATGGCTAAAGGAGAGGGTTTCCTTCGGCATAGGAGCAACAGTTGGAGCTTTGGTCTCCTTGGAGACTTTGTGGATCTTGCGCATAGCTTTGGGGCTAAGGGGTCCGAAGGAGATGGCCTCCTCAAACATGGCTTGATCAAACTCTATCACGAGAGTTTCAACGATTGTTCCAATGAGATGAACATCGGATTGCACCACCACTTCTTCGTCAGAGAAGCTTATCCCTAGCAGAGTCGCCATCTTTTGTTTGTGGAAAAATTCGCAGTAAAAGAAATGAAAGAAAAATTGATTTGTATTCTCTCAAAATCAATTACAGTTGGATTCCGATTACAAAAGAGAGGAGAACGAATTTGATTCTCCCCTTTGTTTAAAACTAGGTTATTGACGGTGGCGATGGAGTGCCTCCCTCGAATGCTCACGTCAAGTTTGCTCTCCGTTGACGATCCGCACGTCTTGATTTACTGCAACGATATCTTCTCCTCACGATTTGACGTTGTGCAGAACTTGCGTGGTAAGTTTGAAACTCTTGATGAGTTGATAACTCTGAACGAGTTTTAACTCTTGAAAAAGAGTTGATTTGAACCGAAAGTTCGGTTGATAAGCCAAGGATGAAGAAGCTCTTGTTGCAGATCTCCTAAGCTCCAGAAATGCTCCAAGGATTCCCCCTTTGCTGCCAAGCCTCAGATCTGAAAAAGCTCACCGAAAGAATGCCCGAATACCCTCTGCTCCCTTCCAAAAAAGCCAGCTCGAACTTAATTAAGTTTACCTATATTTATAGAGAATTAAGAGGTATAACCCCCCCCCCCCCCTTAATTCTCTCCATAATAGGGTTGAGAGGGGTGTAACCGCCCCCTTAATCCGCTCCCAAGTGGGGTAGAAATCCCTCAGATCATGGAGGAAAAACGGTTCCTGCAACCATTAAGCTCGTGCTTCAATGAGCCAAAAGCCCAAGTTGGCGTTCGGGACCCTAACTCCATGTTTTAGACTAGAGACGCGGAGTTGGGTACCCGCTGGACGTTAAAAAATGCGGGTCCGACCCCAGCGTTTTAATGTTGTAATGCGGGTCCGACTCCAACGTTTTAATATTGTAACATGGGTTCAACCCTCGCGTTTTGATGTTGTAACGCGGGTCCGACTCCAGCGTTTTACTGTTGACATACGGGGAGGACCTCCGCGTTTTGGTGTTGATACACGAGGAGGACCTCCATGTTTTAGTATTGATATACAGGGAGGACCTCCACGTTTTGGTCTTGATAAACAAGGAGGACCTCCGCGTTTTGGTCTTAGAGCGCGGTGATGAGTTCCGCGTCTTGCTTTGAAGAGATTATCAACAAGTAATCTTTTTTGTCATAGCGTTGCAAAGATCATTGTCTTGTAATCTTTGTCTTGGCTCCTTGAGAATATTAGAGTCGTCAGATTGTAACTCGCGATGTTGATTGTGAATGCTGTTGAACTAGAGCTCTCATCGGTTGTCGTGAAGGTCGTCAGATTGTAACCTTCAGCGATCTACGTAAAAGTCTTCAAATTGTAGCCTTCTGGAAGTCGTCAGATTGTAACTTTCATTATTGGTGTTTGATGGGGGATAAGCTATCTATTGTGATTTTTAGACAACCTACACTAATCTAGCATTGGTTTATGTTTTAACATCAAAAATTTAAATTTTATCACATCATGTTAAGATTCAAGCATGAAAAAACATATTCAACATCATATTAAACATCTAACTAGTTATTTAACTATGGGGAAGAGTTTGGGTGAAGATAATCTTGCCTTAGACATTGTTCTAAGCCTCTGAAATAACTAGCAACCAAAAAGAAGTGCAACCAAGCCGTTTTCCCCTTGCTACACGTTGATGATCTCGCCTCGTGTCGATATTTGCTTCACAAAGCTCTCAAAATTCTCAACTTTAGGGCTAGGGATTTAGAGAGAGGAAGAGGGGCTGCTAGGGTTTAAAACTCTAATGTAAGGATGTAAATTTTCATGAAAACACATGATTATATATATGCAAACCCGAACTAAACCCGTTTGACCCGAACCAGGAATCCTAATCTGACTAGGAAAATAACCTTCGGTATTTTGGCTATAACTTTCTTATCCGATCTCAGAATGAGGTGATTAAAGAATTTTTGGAAATATGTTGAAAATACCTACAACTTTGGTCTTTTGAGTTTTCCTATATTCTAAGTACATAATTGTGTAAAATCTATAAACTCTTAACTGGTCATTTTTCCCAGATTTTTCTCGTGCATGTTTTGTGCATTTGCACTCATATATTCATATATATGTACTGAATTGATCTCAAATCAATTCCTAGAATACTCAAATATCAATAAACATTATTTATCATGATATAACATTATTATTATTATATTTCATAATCATTCAGAATTACGGGGTTTTACATTCTTCCCCCCTTAAAAGAATTTCATCCCCGAAATTCCGCATTCGTATCTTAGAGATTAATAATGCTAGAAAAGCACGTTGAGGGAATAATCTAGACAAGGAAACCCTTACATACACATCTCGCATCATTAGTCTCTAGATATGAACATAGCAATATCTACATTTAAGAATCTAAGATACCAATATTTTCACTTAACCCCTAACTAAACGGAACTAGTACGTCGGACAAAAAATTCAGACAAGGAACCCCCCATATATATACCATGTGTTTCGAATGATTAGAAGTTAAGTGTCAAACCTCCATTCTAGCGTTAAATGTAAATATAACCATACAAATAATTACATACAAATAATCTTCGTGCTCCCGAGAATCATCCTCAATGTCTATACTTAACAGTCTAAAATACAAATACCCCCACTTAACCCCTAACTAAATGGAACAAGTACATCGAGCGAAAAATCCAAACAAGGAACCCCTCATATATATACCATATATTCCGCGTACTTAGGAGTTAAGTGTTAATACCATCATTTTAGCGTTAAGTATAAACATTACCATACAGGTAGCCACAAATCATAAACAAGTCATACTAAATTTAATTTACTTGCTCAAACAGGTGTGGATAGTCACGACGTATATCCTCTTCACGTTCCCAAGAAACCTCCTCAGCTCCTCTCCGATTCCACTGAACTTTAACTAAATGTATCACCTTGTTTCTCGACTTCTTGTCCTCCTTGGCAAGAATACATACAGGAATTTTAATAGTAGTCAGATCCTCCTAAATCTCGATCTCTGGTGTGTCTAATACTCGCTGCTGCTCCTCGTTACGTAGGTGCTTCTTAAGCATCGAAACATGAAAAACATCGTGTATGCTCGACATGGATGCTGGTAGGTCTAGCCGATATGAAACAGCCCCAATGCGCTCAATAATCAGGAATGGTCCAATATACCTCGGGGAAAGTTTTCCTCATTTGCCAAAATGCTAAACTCCCTTCATTGGTGATATTTTTAATAACACATAGTCCCCAACTTAGAACTCTAACGGTCGTCACCTATGATCTGCATAACTCTTCTGACGACTCTGTGCTGTAAGAATGCGCTCTCGAATGACTGCTACCTTCTCCGTAGTTTGCCTCACAAGTTCTGGTCCAAGCAATAGGCTGTCCTCTGATTCTGCCCAACAAATAGGTGATCTACAAGGCCTCCCGTACAATGCTTCATACGGTGCCATCCCAATAGTCGCTTGGTAGCTATTATTATAAGCGAATTCGATTAATGGGATGTGGTCCTCCTAGCTACCCTAGAAATCAATGACACATGCTCGCAACATGTCCTCTAATATTTGGTTTACTCTCTCCGTCTACCCATCTGTCTGTGGGTGAAACACACTAGACTAAGATAATCTGCTACCGAAAGAGTTTTGGAAGCTTCTCCAAAAATGTGAAGTAAAAACCGAGCCTTGATCTGACACAATCATCTCTGGAACTCCATGTAATCTCACGATCTCCTGAATAAATATCCGTGCATATGTCTCTGCCGTGTATGTCGTCTTTACTGGTATGAAATGTGCTGACTTTGTCAACCGATCTACTACCACCCAAACTGAATCATTCCCCTTCTTCGATCTCGGCAATCCTACAATGAAGTCCATAGAAATATCTGTCCACTTCCACTCCGGAATGGGTAAAGGCTGTAGGGTTCCTGCCGGTCTTTGATGTTCTGCCTTTACTTGTTGGCAGGTAAAGCACTTAGCTACATATTCTGTAATCTCTCTACGCATGCCGCTCCACAAAAAATGTCTTTTTAGATCCTTGTACATCTTCGTTGTACCTGGATGCACTGTATACCTGGTACGATGTGCTTTGTCGAATAAATCCTTCTTCAGCTGAGCATTAGCTGGCATTACTAATCGGCCCTTCATCCGAAGTCCTCCATCTGCTCCAACGGTCCAATCAGTCTTTGGCTCTTTGGAAATCTCCCCCTTTCGGGCTTGAATCCAAGAGTCGTCAAACTGAGTTCTGACCACTCTATCACTCCAAGATGGCTGTACGGATAAAGCTCCCAAAAATGCGCTGCTTCCACCAATCTCCGGTCTAAAGTTGAACTGGCTAAGTGTATGGAGATCTCGATATAACGAACATCTCAGAGCTGCAATCCTGTGACGACGCTTCCTACTCAATGCGTCTGCTACGACATTCGCCTTCCCCGGGTGATACTGAATCGCGAACTCATAATCCTTAATGAACTCAACCCATCGTCGATGTCTCTGATTTAGTTCCTTCTAAAAGAAGAGGTACTTCAAGCTCTGATGATCTGTGAATAGCTTAAACTGTACCCCGTACAGGTAGTGTCTCCATGTCTTTAATGCGAAGACCACTGCTGCTAGCTCTAAGTCATGTCTAGGATAGTTCTGTTCATGCGTTCTCAACTGACGCGAAATGTATGCTACTACCCTTTGGGTCTGCATCAAAACACCTCCTAGACCCGCCAACGACGCATCTATGTAGACTACAAAGGTCTTATCACTGCTAGGAATGGTCAAAACTAGCGCTGTAGTCAACTTAGCCTTCAAAGACTCAAAGGCCTCCTGGCACTCCGTGCTCCAAACAAAAGGTACACCCTTTTTCGTAAGGCGTGTAAGTGATGTGGCTATTTTTGAGAAGTCCTGAATAAACTTCCTGTAATAGCCAGCCAAACCCAAAAAGCTACGGATCTCGGTAACTATCATCGGCGGCTCCCAATCAAGTACTGCCGTAACCTTAGCTGAATCCACTGCAAGACCCTCTCTGCTGATGATATGGCCCAAAAATCTGACATCGGATAGCCAAAACTCGCACTTGCTAAATTTGGCATATAGCTGGTGCTCCCACAAATTCTGCAATGCTAATTGAAGGTGCTACTCGTGCTCTGCCTCCGACCTCGAATAGATCAGAATGTCGTCGATGAATACTATTACGAACTAGTCCAAGTATGGACGAAAAACCCGATTCATCAAATCCATGAATACTGTAGGTGCATTGGTTAGCCGAAATGGCATGATAAGAAACTCGAAGGACCCATAACGAGTCAGCAAGGCGGTCTGGGGAATATCCATCTCCCGAACCCGTAACTGATGATAGCCAGAACGAAGATCAATCTTCGAGAAGTGCTGCGCTCCCTAACGTTGGTCGAGTAAGTCATCAATCCTCGGTAATGGATACCTATTTCGGATAGTGACTTTGTTCAACTCTCGATAATCTATACAAAGACGCATATTGTCGTCCTTCTTCTTCACGAAAAGGACCGAAGCCCCCCATGGAGAATGACTCCTACGAATAAAACACTGAGACAACAACTCGTCCAGCTGAGTCTATAGCTCCCTCATCTCAGCAGGTGCCATACGATAGGGAGCTCGAGATATCGGTGCTGCGCCTGGCTGCAACTCAAAGCAGAACTCAACCTCTCTCACAAGAGGTAGCCCCGGTATATCCTGAAAGACATTCGAAAAATCTGAGACAACCCTAGTCTCGCACAAATCAGCACTCCAATCTCTCAGCATCACCTCCTCGATATAAGCCAGAAATGACTCCGTAAATTGATTACCCTGTGAGGTCGCTACGATCAACTCAGACCCATCGGACGCTCACAAACTGACTGTTTTCGCAAAAGAGTCAATACTAAAATGGTAGGATGATAACCAATCCATACCGAGAATAACGTCGAAATCCGACATCCGCAAGACGATCAAATCTATCATAAACTCGGACTCATCTAAGCTGATGACACATCTCATATAGACGTTCCCTAATAGAGAAACCTCTCCTAAGGGAGTAGAGACGGACAACGGAATATCTAAATGATGTGCGACTAACTGGAGCCTATCCATGAAGGCATGAGATATAAAAGAATGGGAAGCTCCGGAATCGAACAAGATCCGAGCTGGAAAAGAGTTTACTAAAAAAGTACCTTCTACTATAGCTCCGCTCGCACCATGATCACGTGGTACAACTGCATAAACTCTGCCAGTGGCTGGCGACTGCTGAACTGTCGATGGTGGAGTATACGAGACTATCTGTCCCTCGGGAATCTCCTGAATCGCGTGAACCTGGCCTACTGGCCCCTCAATCCTAGGAACAGCTGGCGGTGCCTTAATCCTCTGCTGCGGCTGCTGGCCGTAACTACGGCCCTGCTGATACTGACCTTGACCACGGTTCTGCTACTGACCGTGTCCTCGATTCTATTGCTGGCCCTGGCCTCTGCCCTGCTAGCCTCCTGCTGGTGCACTACGACAATCCTTGGCCTTATGCCCGATCTTGTTGCAGTTATAGCATGCACCCTGAATCTTGCGCTGCGGTGGTGCTCTCGAGTCATGTTGTGCTCCCTTCTTGAACTTGCCCTGCTGATGGTGATGAAAGTCCTTACCCCGTTGTTGGGGTCCTCCTAGTCCGGCAAAAGGTCTCTTGCCCTTGCCCTTGTCATTCTACTATCCAGACTTGTTGTTGCCCTCCTTGTTCTTCTAGAACATCGCAGTCTCTGTCTCCTGCGATATTGCTGCATCTGCTACCTCTCGGACTGAACAGAATCTTCTGGAAACTAGGTAACGGCGAAGACTTAGGCGAAGTCCCATAAGAAACATCTGCGCCTGGCGCTCTCCTGACTGCCACATGCTCGTGAAACGTAAAAGACTCATAAATCGGCTCTCATAGTCATCCACAGACATATCTACCTGCTCTAGCTTAGACAACGCTAGCTCTTTCTCGGCCCGTGCCACGGAAGAGATGTACTGCCCGTCGAAGAAATACATGAAATCCCCTAAGTGAGGGTCACCCGATGATCTAGAGTGAACTAAAGCATGTACCATCCTCCTGCATCATCCTTCAGGCTAAGAGCTGCCAGCCTCTGCTTCTGCACTGAGTTGAGGTTAAGTAAATCCAGAATGTTACTCACGTCCTCCTTCCACTTGTGGGCCACAAGCGAATCTGATGATCCCTGAAACTCTGACACCCTCATCTTCTGGTAGCTCTCCACTAAACGGAGCCAAGCCTCTTGCTCTGCGGCTGCAACTGATGGTGGGGTGAGTCCTGGTGTGGTCTCTGGAGACTCCTCTGTGACGGGGATGGCTGGAATAACTGGCGGTGGGACCACAGGTGGTGGTGTAGCTGGCGGCATGCAATTTTCCACTTGCTCCTCAAGCGCTACTAGCCATACTACAATGGGTGCCATAAGGTTTATCAAATACTAGGGAGCCTGCTGCGGCTCGGGAGGAGCCTACTGTCGCTCGGGTGGAGCCTGCTGCTGCTCGGTTTCTGGTTCAGTCTATCCTTCTCCCTGAGTACGAAATCCTCTCCGTCCACGTCCTCGTCCGGCCATCTATACATTCGGAATATAAGGTACAGTATTAAGACCTCAGGCAAAAGATATAATACATAACAATAAGAAAATCGTATCACTTATCATTCATGTAAATACTTTTCAATCAAAGTATGATAGTCATAAAAAATAAAAAAAATTTGTAATTTTCGAGATATATGTATATATCGTCCTCACTCATTCTAGAAATTCCTAGCGGACTCTATACATGAGTCCTAAGAAACTCTATACTAGCTCCATGTCTCGACACAGGATGATCCTAAGGATACTGAAACTAGAGCTCTGATACCAACTGTGACGCCCATGTTTTCACACATGGCTGCAGTCCAAGGTGAACCCAGAGATGTCAAACCTGTCATGCACCCACAATGTGCAACAACAAATTTTACCAATCACAGTAATATCCTCTAGTGGGATCAAATAAAAGTGTAAGTATAAAACAGACAAAGAAGTAGAACAATAATAATAGTCATGATAAAGAGGATGATATCTCATAAATAAATGTCATGTCTCAACTGAAAATAAACTGAAATACATATGGAGTCTGAAATAACATACGATGTCTTAACATGAATCAAAACGAAAAGTCAAACTAAGGCACATTGCCTTTACAAAATGAAACTAAACTCTAAGTCTGAATAAAATTTAAAACTATAGTGGAGCCTCTAATAAATCTCTCGGGACAGTGATTATGCAAGAACTCCGTCATCCTGCGGCTCTCTAGAACTCCGAGCTACCTGAAAGGGTGTTTTTAAAAGAAAAAGAAATAATAACAAGAGCGTTAGAACATTACAGCAAGATTACCCCCATCCGCCCCCAGGGGAAGGGCTGCTAGGATGGAGTGAATGCTCTATCTATTAAGCATAGTCTACCTATATCATTTTCCCCATATCTAGCGGAATTAATATTCAGACACCTACAAAATGAGACGTAGTACGTCAAGCGAAATAATCCAAACAAGGAAACCCTCATGTATATACCATATGTCCCGAATCGTAAACATCTAAATATTAATACCAAAATAAGAATAAACAATCTAATAAAACCAATAATTAGAGATCCATAACACGAGACTGATACGTCGATCGAAATAATCCAAATAAGAAAACCCTCATGTATATACCATAAGTCTCAAATCGTGAATCTCTAATCATTGATCCTAACTAAGAAAAAAAGACAGTAAAAGAAATAAGATATCAACACATCGTATTTATAATATCTTCCACAATCACTAGAGAGATAGAATGAAATACCAACACATAATTTTGTATACTTTCAAAAGTAACATATCTCAGTTATATAGTTCACTGATAGGTCATATTTATAATCGGCATCTGTCATACTTAGGCTATCAAGTAATTGTCTCAGTGCGACGAACTACCCTATAGGTATCCTGAACTGTGTACACGGCTCACTAGTCTCATCGCGATCTTAGTGCATAACATGAGTGCAGGACGGACTACCAAATAGGCATCCTAGAAATACGGCTCACGAGCCTCATCGCACCCTAGTGCGGTACGGACGGCTAGATCAAACCTCCTAAAATCCGACTCAATGGCCTGTACATGTGAAATATCGACGCACTACCTCATGTAGTACTAAACTGAGCTCATCAACGATATCCACCTCATATAAATCTTGTACCTCTGGCATGTCGATGCACTATCCCATATAATACTGAGCTATGCTCATCAATGATTGTGACCTCATATATAAACCGTGAATATCTGGTGTGTCGACGCACTATCCCATATAGTACTAAGATGTGCTCATCAATGACATCCAACATGTATATGAACTATATCTAATTCAAATATGATCAAATTAAAATTTATCATAATCCCCTTGGGATTCTTAAATGTATAACATAACATATTCATGACTATACGTATAGACTATACGTATAACATCAAGCGGCTCAAAACTCCACGAACGCACCTCAAAATGGCGCAACACAGCTCCACAAAATGGTTTTCTGTTTTGAAAACTAGATTCACACATCTTTAAGATGACATAAGTTTGGCTCAGTTTGGAGTTCATTTGTTATCCCAAAACTTTAGTTAAACATTATATATGTGCAGCCGTTTTTCTACAGGACATGTTGTTAGTAAAAGGATCATATCTTTCTCTATACAGATGATTTTTAAGATTTGTCTTCTGTTTTAGAAACTAGATACATATATCTTTCATTTGGCACTAGTTTGGTTAAATTTAGAGTTTCTTTTATATTTTAAATCTCAGTTAAACATGATACAATTGCTGTAGTTTTCTGCAGAAAAATATTTATTTAGTACATCACTTAAATTTCTCATATATAAATAAAATTATGAAAAACCCTAATGATCATGATCATGATACTATCATAAACAGCAAGGAAAAAATTACTAATCTAGCATTGGTTTATATTTTAACATCAAAATTTTAAATTTTATCACATCATGTCAAGATTCAAGCATGAAAACACATATTCAACATCATATTAAACATCTAACTAGTTATTTAACTATGGGGAAGGGTTTAGGTGAAGATAATCTTGCCTTAGACATTGTTCTAAGCCTCTGAAATAACCAGCAACCAAAAAGAAGTGCAACCAAGCCGTTTTCCCCTTGCTGCACGTTGATGATCTCGCCCTCGTGTTGATATTTGCTTCACAAAGCTCTTAAAATTCTCAACTTTAGGGCTAGGAATTTAGAGAGAGGAAGAGGGGATGCTAGGGTTTAAAACTCTAATGTAAGGATATAATTTTTTATGAAAACACATGATTATATATATGCAAACCCAAACTAAACCCGTTTGACCCGAACCAGGAATCCTAATCTGACTAGGAAAATAACCTTCGGTATTTTGGCCATAACTTTCTCAACCGATCTCAGAATGAGGTGATTAAAGATTTGTTGGAAATCTATTAAAAATACCTATAACTTTTGTCTTTTGAGTTTTCCCAGATTCTAAGTGAATCATAGTGTAAAATCTATAAACTCTTAACTGGTCATTTTTTCCAGATTTTTCTCGTGCATGTTTTGTGCATTTGCACTCATATATTCATATATATGTATCGAATTGATCTCAAATCAATTCCTAGAATGCTCAAATATCAATAACGTTATTTATCATGATATAACATTTTTATTATTATATTTCACAATCATTCAGAATTACGGGGTTTTACATATCTGTAGGCATCAAAAATTATCTATAGGTCCGCGAACACAGCTTGAGATGACGAGCCATCGAATGACAAACCGTCGAGCCATCGAAACAACAAAGTGATGAATTGTTGATGACGTAGCAACCAGCCACCGGAATAGCAAAGCAGGGGAACGCGCTCTCATCGGCCACCTCCAAGTGGCTCGCGTGCTCATCAGCCACCTTCAAGTGACCTGTGCACTCATCGGCCACCTCCAAGTGGCCCGCGCGCTCACTGGACACCTCCAAGTTAATAAAATGCATGAAACGAATTGGTGAAGCTACAAGTTAGCGAAACAACGAAATACGTGTAACGACAGAACAAGACCGAACAAAAAAAGCCCCTGGCGGCCGAGTCGCATCAAAACGAATTGGCCAAGGCTAGGTCATTTGGCCAAGGCCGAGCCATCATAAGGTGGCTCGCACAGTTCCGAGCCAACGTAGGGTGGCTCACGCCCAGAAGTGTTGAAAACACGTTTTTCAATAGTTTTCTTAGGAGTCTTTCATTCTAGAGCCTCCCCAACTGTTTGATATCCTCTCTAAATATGGTTAAGTGGATATTAACTGAGGATAAGGTCAAATCATCAATTCCTATCCTAAAATACTACATCCGAAGCCTATAAATACAAGCCTATGGTCCTATATACAGGGGATCTGAAATTTAGGTGAGGTGTTATCCGTGTGAAGATTGAATCATGAATTTCAGGGAGGCTAGTGGATCTTGGTGAAGGTATTCAATATAAAGAGGGAGAGTTCGAGGGATCTGATGCCCATTCCCCTTTCCTCCGGATCAAACTTAGTTTTAATCTCTAGAAGAGTAGTAATATTTCTTGGTCGAAATTATTTACTTCTGCGAATATTTCCTTTGTAAAGTAGGAGCATTAAACTTTCATTCTGTCAACCAGATCTGATCCGTGACGGTCCACAAACTTAGTTTTCAATAGTTTTCTTAGGAGTCTTTCGTTCTAGAGCCTCCCTAACTATTTGATATCCTCTCTAAACATGATCAAGTGATTATTAGATGAGGATAAGGTCAAATCATCAATTCCTATCCTAAAATGCTACATCCGAAGCCTATAAATACAAGCCTAGGGTCCTATACACAGGGGATCTAAAATTTAGGCGAGGTGTTGTCCCAGTGAAGAGTGAATCATGAATTTCAGGGAGGCTAGCAGATCTTGGTAAAGTTATTCAGCATAAAAAGGGAGAGTTCAAGGGATCTGAGGCCTATTCCCCTTTCCTCCGGATCAAACTTGGTTTTGATCTTGAAAAGAGTAGTAATCTCACTTGGTCGAGATTTTTTACTTCTGCAAATACGTCCTTTGTGAAGTAGGAGCATTGAACTTTCATTCTGTCAACCGAATTTGATCCATGGTGGTCTACAGACTAATGCGTCCCCAACACAAGCAAGGATTCCACGCAAGAAGTAGGTGATAAACATCCTCTGCGTGTGTTTGAAGAGAGTTGTATTTTCATTTTTTTATTCATGTAAATGAGAAGTATTATAAAAAGACTAACTCTTTGGAACTTGTTGTAAGCGATTAAAGTTGTAATGAGTTCCATGAATAAACCAACTTTCGATGCAAATAACTGCATAGGATAATGTTAAAGTGTCTATGCACTTAGGCAAAGCTTTTTCATCTACTTGACTAATAGACACCATATTGGCAGATTGTCCTCCTTTCTTAAAATTTTTAAGCAATGCAGGATCAATGGTTCCATAATCAATCTTTTCTTGAACTTTATCTTTAAATACAAAACATTCTTCTAAAGTGTGCCCTAACATGCGATGATACTTGCAATATCGTCCGTCATCATGCCTCTTATTATTTTCATTTACTTAGCAAGGTTCAGGCAATTGTACAAGCTTCATCTCGGTTAATCCCTTAAAGAAATCCTCAACCACTTCTTTAGGAAAGGTGTACTTCCTTTCAAGTCTATCTTTTAGACTTCTTGACTTCCTAACACCATTAAATTTTAAATTCTTTGACTAGACATTGGCCACATTTGGTCGTACTTTTATATATTGTGCGGCCACAGATGTCTCCATCACATGCTTATTCTTATCACGGGTGCGATCTTTATTTCCTTTGTCTAGCCCGTGTTCAAAAAATTTATGGTTTCCTCTATCTGAGCGACGATTCAACTAAATGAGATAATTTTCTATATCAGTTGACTTAGATGCCAACCCTTCAAAAGTCATAGGCTGTACCCCTTGAAGGTGAACTGCCATTTCTGGTCAAAGATTGTTCATGCACATCTTTACAGCCTCTGGTTTTGTGATTGAATGAGGACAATAGAGACTCAAGTTTTTTCTCCATCAGTTAATAAAATCAGATGCCCTCTTATTATGGGCTTGCTCTGTCTAAGTTAATTCAGTGATGCCCACAGTCCTTTGAGTATTATAGAAGCGTTGTAAGAAGGCTTCTTGCATCTGCTCCTAATTTCTTATTAATCCAGGCAGAAGCTTACTATACCAAGTGAATGGAGGACCTGAAAGTGTTTGAACAAATTGTCTTAATAGGAGAGCTCCATTATGAGCGGTATCTTAGCATGCTGCTAGAAAGTGAGTGATGTGTTCATGTGGTGAACCATTTCTATTGAATTTGGCGAATTGAGGTTGTTGATACTTTGCAGGGAAGGGAATCATGTCAATCTCAGCAGGATAAGGCTTTGTATAGCCTGGTCTCATTGCATAATGATTTTACATTAAATGTGCCCTGACCCCTTCAGTGATGAGTCCTTGTATTGTATCAAGTGCAACTACGGTTGAGTGATATTGAACATCTGAAGCATTATTTGTTGAAGTGGAAGGATTTGCAAAGGTTTGTGCCCTAAGTTAAGTAATTTCTTCTTCTTTCTGTTGGATCTCTCTTTGAAGTTGTATCAATTTATCATTATGGGACATTTCATCAGTTATCAAAACTTATTCTGCACCTAATAGATTAGGTTCATATTCTTTTTCTACACTACCAATGGTATTATTAGAGTGAGAACAAGAATAAGAAGAAGCGGATGATTTATTATCATTATTTTCAACTTCAAGAGATACAGACTGTGACCTAGACTGACTTCTTGTCACAGGTCAATGATTCGGTATAATAGTACACCTCCTTTTAAAGTACATATCTTCATCATCAGTCACACTAACATGCATGAAATTCATGACATGACTGTGAGGAGGATTATTCAAATCAAGCACCGTGGTGATTTCACATAAGTGCTCATGTAACCAACGAGCTCGCCTTCTATCTTTAGAGGAAAGATCATGGTCTACCCTATCTTGTAAAAGTAGTCGATACTCCCTAGCTGTCAATCATCATACAACTACACGACGCCCTCCTGGGGTCAATGTTGGTTCATAGTGATGAGTTGGTTGTTGATAATACTAATGCTGATGGTGGGTACTTTCATAATATTTATAAACAGGAGTATCTTGCCTTTCATTTCTTTGAGGCATGACATGTTGCATATGATGTCCGAAGAAGTATCATCCTCTAGTCTCATAATGAGTTGGTTCCGAGAATGATACCGAGGAGATTGTCTTTGTTCTCATTGATCTTCATTTGACTCGGACATATGGTTCCGAGAATATAGGGTTGAATCATATTTAGATTCATAACTTATCGGTTTACCCGAATAGAATTGATAGTGACAAGAACATGGAGCATCATTTTGGTGGGCCCTCACACTAGGCCTGCCTAGGCGAACAGCAGAGGGGCTTGTTGAACGTTGCTCTGATGTCTCCATTGAGGGGTCATTAACTTGAACTTGTTGCACTGGGGTAGGCAGTATCCTACTTGGTGTTCTTAAAAAACGTTCCTTCTTGATAGGGCTTTTTGGTTGTTAAGGGTTGGGCAATTGAATAGGAGGCAATTCCCTACCATAAGAATTTATTCCAAATGCCTCCATGTCTCGAGAGCATCCAATATGATGAAAATGCCTTTGAGCAACATAGTGCCTCATTTCAACTGAAGATGAATCTATACTTTCTTCCATCACTCCCTTACCCTTTCCAACATGAAAAGTGGGTGGTTTCTGTTAGTGGTTATGCCCTAGGCCAAATATTTGGACCTTGATGTAACGATTATATTTTCATTTAAAGAATGGTTTTCTCCACATTAGTATTATTGCATGTTACGTTATTGTAATGTTTATGAATAACTATGTTATTCATGTTATCCCTAGTTATTTATCACTATAGGGCATAAAGATAAATTAAGACTAGTATGGGTTTTGATTGATAAATATGAGATAATTATATATGGTGATATAAATCAAACTTGTAGGTACTTGTTAGAGAACAAGGCACTGGATAGACCCACTATGAGATTACTACATGGGTTAGTGTCATAAGTGATCTCATAATAGTTATGTTATCGAATCCTTAGACCTGAGATTATCACAGATTCCTACATGAGGAACATCGTGTTTTAACATAATCAAACATTATCTTTAATCGGATAATCATAAAGGTTATGATTGGACATGATGAGAATTATACAGAGGATAGTGAATAATAAAGATGGAATTTGTCCCTCTTATGAGAGAGATATCTATTGGGCCACTCGATAAGTAGGACTGAGAAATGCATGGCCATGCTCAATTAAATTGATAGTTTAATCAATATCATTTGAATTTTTATCAGTCTACTTAGTGATCGAGAAATTATATGTTTGAACAATATAAGTTTGACATGTACCATGACTTATGTTCAAACATGATATCGTGTGACAAAAGGTTTATAACATGTACTATTGGTTAGATTAAAATCGGACTATCGATATTTATATTATTTGGATAGTCATAATGTCTTGCAAGAGGCCACTTATGACTTGTGGGTGTATAATGGGATTGGGCCCACTGCCAACATGATATGAACCTATTGGGTCGCACACAAAGAATATGATGAACGGGCTAGGATTTCTTTGGGCAATTTCAAATTTTAAATATAAAATTTGAAATAAAAATCTATTATTTTTGAGATACTTTAGAGATAAAATATTATTTCTTATTATCTGAATAAAAATTTCTGTTATTTTGAACAAGATATCCCCAAATATCTTTCTACACGTTAGAGTTAACGTGGCTATAAATAGACTTTTGTGATACCCTGATTTGATGATCTCTCATAAAAAGAAAAACCCTAGCCGACGCAGAAAGAAGCTAGCAACCATTCGTGTGTGGATACTGATAGAGGGCATTCGTTCCTTGAGCAGCACCTAGAGTCCGATATAATTAAGGTGTTAATTCAGTAATCTGTGCACAAACATGTTCGTAATCTAAAATTCCTTTTGAATCAATTGGATCACGTGGATCCTGTTTGGGTTTTATTTTAATTTTCGCTGCATGATTAATTTTGAATTATATGTATAAAACCCAATAATGGTATCAGAGCCAGTTGTAGATTCAATTGATTTAAAATATTCTGTGTTTTGTATATATGTGATATATATAAACCTATTGGCATGAATGACGATTGAAATGTATGATGATACATGAAATTAATTCCTATTTACTTGTTAAAAGCGATCTGTTTATATGAGATATGAATGAAGTCAGTTGAATAATATCATTAATGTTATGTAAAAGGGGCTATGAAGTTGATTGATGTTAATATGATGAAAATGTCTCGAAATTAATTTTGTTAATATGATTAATATGATTAATATCATTCTGTTTAATATGATTAATGTGATAACATGTTTTATGATAATTCTATTAATGTTAATGTGATTAACATATTAATATGATTGATATGATTAACAGATTATCTTGAATGATATTCTATATTTCGAGAATGATTGTTTAATGTGATTAAATGATCGCTGATATGGTCAGTAGACTCGTTATTCAAAGATATATAATAGGATTTTAGGGCAGAAAATCGTTATTTAATGATATTCTGTTCGTAGCGTCTTATATGTCATTAAATTTATTATTCGGTAATTTTATACATCAATTTTAATTAAAATATATTATGCATGATATGAGATAATATGTTTTATTTTGATGCATATATGATATCTTTGAATGGTGCATAGCATGACCAATTGAACCATATGTGAATGAGATTTATTTTATCTATTTTATGGGTTTGTAATACAACCTACGTGTCATTTCTTTTGTTGTAATTTTATTTTACTCGATAGTTGTAGTAGAATAGTTTATTTCATTATTGTAGTGAAGACAAAGGAGATCATTTCTATGACAATATATGTGTATAAGATGCCATGTATAGAATGATGCATGATATATATAAATGAATGGACATCATAAATTAGAATTAAAATCTCTCACCATAATTTTAAGTCATATGTCACCCATGATTAAAACACTTGTCAAGACTAAGATCACCAAAATGTGGGCTCTGCTAAAACGAGGTACATTAGGTTATCATAGTAAGGCAGGATGGGTAATGGTGCTACCCATATGTTTAAAATGGTTAGACTTAATTAGACTATCAAAATGGTTTTGGGCCTAAGGGCATAAGATAGGGTTAAAACATGCTAGGACATATGATGTCAAAAACCCATAATTGATCTAAGAGTTATATGAGACGTAATTGGTAAATGAGTTACCTACCTAAATAACTTAGCTTTAAGCGTCATGCCAAAGCTGACTTAGAGTTAGGTGAAATATGAATCTTAGCCCACTAAATTATTACAATTAATAATTGAGGGTTATTTTAGTGGGAGTTTTATGAGAAAACCTAAAATGAAATTGGTACTAATAAAATTATTTTGCATATTTGTAGATCAATGGCAACAAACAATACTAACACACTATCACTACGATTTGTCCTTGAGAAGGACAAGTTAAAAGAAAATGGTACAAAGTTTCTCGACCGGTTCAGGAACTTGAGAATTGTTCTCAAGCAAGAAAGGAAGCTATATGTGCTGGATGAGCCTATTCTTGATGACCCGCCTGCTGATGCCACAAGGGCAGTCAAAGAGAAACATGAGAAAGATGATGATGATTATGTGGATGTTGGGTGTCTCATGCTAGCTACCATGTGCCCAGAACATCAGAAGGATCTAGAGCATATGGAAGCTTATGAGTTGTGTTCATCTCAAAGAGACCTTCCAACAGCAGGCAAGGCAAGAAAGGTAAGATACTACCAAAGAATTACATTCTTGCAAGATGGATGAAGGTGCCTCGGTTAGCTCTCATGTTCTGAAAATGAAGGGCTATATTGATCACCTTGAGAGGCTTGGATTTCTCCTCAGTTTAGAACTAGAAACAGTTTTGATCCTTAATTCATTGCCTGATAATTATGACCAGTTCGTCATGAACTATAATATGAATGTTATGGTGAAATCTATTGTTGAGTAGCATGTGATGCTTAAAACAGCTAAGCAAAGCATCAAGAAAAGGCCTAGCCATATACTAACGGTCAACAAAGGGAAAGGAATGAAAAATTAGGGTAAGGCTAAGGCTAAGGAAAGAGATGCTAGTAAGCCTAAGTCCAAGCCCAAGCCCAAGGCTAAAGCTCCAAAGGAAGGAGTTTGCTTCCATTGCAATGAACCTGGTCATTGGAAGAGGAACCGCAAGCTCTACTTGGAAGAATTGAAGAAGAAGAAGAGTGGTGAGACTACATCTTTATGTATTTATGTTATAGAAATTAATTTATCTACTTCTACTTCCTGGGTATTAGATACTGGATGTAAATCTCACATTTGTACGAATGTGCAGGAATTCAAAAGGAGTAGAGGACTGAGAAAGGGTAAAGTCGACCTACGAGTGGGGAATGGAGCAAGAGTTGTTGCCTTAGCCGTAGGAACTTATGAATTGGTTTTACCCAGTGGGCTTTTGTTAGTTTTGAACAATTGCTATTATGTTCCTACTTTGAGTAGGAATATTATTTCAGTTTCAAGTTTGGATGATGAAGGTTTTTATTTTCTTCTTAAGAATAAGAGATGTTCTATTTATTATGATGACATGCTTTATGGTATTGCTGATTCATATTATGGCCTTTACGTCCTAAATTTAGAAAGATTAAATAATCAGGATATGTATAACATAACTACAAAGAAATCCAAACCAAGTGATTTCAATACAATATATTTATGGCATTGTCGCCTTGGTCATATAAATGAGAAACGCATATCTAAACTCTACCAAGATGGACTTTTGGATCATTTGATTTTGAATCATTTGAAAATTGTGAATCTTGTTTATTAGGCAAGATGACTAAGGATCCTTTCACTCGACATAGTGAAAGGGCCAATGACTTATTAGGCCTAATACATACTGATGTATGTGGCCCATTAAGCATAAGTGCCAGGGGAGGATTTCAGTACTACATTACATTCACTGATGATTTTAGTAGATATGGCTATGTCTATCTAATGAAACATAAACATGAATCATTTGAAATGTTCAAAACCTTTCAAAATGAAGTACAAAATCAGCTTGGTAAATCTATTAAGGCACTTCGATCTGATCGAGGTAGTGAATATTTAAGCCAAGAGTTTGATGATCATCTTAGAGATTATGGAATTGTTTCACAATTAACTCCACCAGGAACTCCACAATGGAATGGTGTATCCGAAAGGAGGAATCGAACTTTATTAGATATGGTTCAATCCATGATGAGTCAAACAGATCTTCTTTTGTCCTTTTGGGGCTATGCATTACAAACAACCGCGTTCACATTGAACTGATTTCCATCTAAAGCGGTTGAAAAGACACCATATAAGATATGGACTAGGAGAACTCCTAGTTTGTCTTTTCTAAAGATTTGGGGCTGTGAGGCTTATGTCGAATGATAGGTCTCAGATAAGTTAGCACCAAAATCTGTTAAATGTCCTTTTGTGGGATATCCTAAGGAAACTAAAGGATATTACTTTTATAATCCTTCTGAGAACAAAGTGTTTGTTGCTCAAAATGGTGTCTTTCTAGAAAAGGAATTTATTTCTAAAAGAACCAGTGGGAGCAAAGTACAACTCGAAGAAGTTCAAGACCCACAAGATAACATAAAACCATCGATGAAAACTCAACAAGTTTCACAAACAGTTGTGGAACCTATACCTATTACACAAGTACCACACAGATCTGACAGGATATGACACGAACCCAAGAGATATGGATTTCTCATGACGGATAGTCATGAAGTAATGCTCATGGATCAAGATGAGCCCACTACCTATCAAGATGTTGTGTCAGGTCCAGAATCTGAAAAATGGCTGGAGGCCATGAAATCTGAGATGCAATCCATGTATGATAATCAAGTTTGGAACTTGATTGATCCACTTGAAGGAATTAAGACCATTGGGTTCAAATGGGTTTTCAAAGAGAAAACTGATATGGATGGCAAAGTAAATACCTTTAAAGAAAGACTTGTTGCAAAAGGCTTCAAGCGAACTCATAGTATTGACTACGATGAAACCTTTTCACCAGTCGTAATGCTTAAATCAATAAGGATTCTTATTGCTATTTCTACATATTATGACTACGAAATATGACAAATGGATGTCAAAATAGCGTTTCTTAATGGAAACTTGCTCGAGATGTGTATATGACACAACATAAGGGTTTTATTCATCCTGAGAATTCTAGAAAGGTATGCAAGCTGCAAAGATCCATTTATGGATTGAAGCAAGCATCTCGGAGCTGGAATCTTCATTTTGATGAAATACTCAAAGAGTTTGGATTCATAAAAATGAAGATAAACCTTGTGTATACAAGAAGGTTAGTGGGAGCGCAATTATGTTCCTTGTCTTATATGTTGATGACATATTACTCATTGGAAATGACATCCATGTCTTGCAAAAGACCAAAGAATGGTTAGGGAAGTCTTTCTCAATGAAAGATTTGGGTGAAGCTGCTTATATCATTGGAATTAAGATCTATAGGGATAGATCTAAAAGGTTAATTGGTCTGAGTGAAAGCACTTATATTGATAAGGTGCTGAATAGGTTCAGCATGCAAAATTCCAAAAGAGGATTTTTACCAATATCTCATGGCATTTCTCTTAGCAAGACTCAATGTCTTATGACATCTAATGAGCAAGATCGCATGAGTATGATTCCTTATGCTTCGGTTATAGGGTCTATCATGTATGCCATGTTATGTACTCGACCAGATGTTTCGTATGCATTAAGCATAACAAGCAGATATCAATCAGATCCCGGTGAGAGTCACTGGACAACAGTTAAGAATATCCTTAAGTACTTGAGAAGAACTAAGGATGCATTCTTAGTGTATGGAGGAATGGAAGATGAGCTAATGGTAAATGGTTACACTGATGCAAGTTTCCAATCTGACAAAGATGACTATAGATCGCAGTCAGGATATGTATTTTTGAAAGTTATTTATCACTAAAGGGCATAAAGATAAATTAAGACTAGTATGGGTTTTGATTGACAAACATGAGATGATTATATATGGTTATATAAATCAAACTTGTGGGTACTTGTTAGAGAACAAGACACTGGATAGACCCACTATGAGATTACTACATGGGTTAGTGTCATAAGTAACTCATAATAGTTATGTTATCGAATCCTTAGACCTAAGATTACCACAGATTCCTACATGAGGAACATCATGTTTTAACATAATCAAACGTTATCTTTAATCAGATAATCATAAAGGTTATGATTGGACATGATGAGAATTATGTAGAGGATAGTGAATAATGAAGATGGAATTGTCCCTCTTATGAGAGATGTATCTATTGGGCCCCTCGATAAGTAGGACTAATAAATACATGGCCATGCTCAAATGAATTGATAGTGTAATCAATGTCATTTGAATTCATCAGTCTATTTAGTGATTGAGAAATTATATGTTTGAACAATATAAGTTTGACATGTACCATGAATTATGTTCAAACAAGATATCGTGTGACAAAAGGATTATAACATGTACTATTGGTTAGGTTAAAATCGAACTATCGATATTTATATTATTTGGGTAGTCATAATATCTTGCTAAAGACCACTTATGACTTGTGTTTATAATGGGATTGGGTCCACTGCTAACATAATATGAACCTATTGGGTCTCACACAAATAACGTGATGAACGGGCTAGGATTTCTTTGGGCAATTTTGAATTTTAACTGTAAAGTTCGAAACAAAAATCTGTTATTTTTGAGATATTTTAGAGATAAAATATTATTTCTTATTATCTGAATATAAATTTTTGTTATTTTGAACAAGACATCCCCAAAATATCTCTCTACACGTTAGGGTTAATGTGGCTATAAATAGACTTTCGTGATGCCATGATTTGATGATCTCTCATAAAAAGAAAAACCCTAGCCGACGCAGAATGGAGCTAGCACCCCTGCATCCGTTCGTGATCGTTCATGTGTGGATACTAATAGAGGGCATTCGTTCCTTGAGCAGCACCTAGAGTTCGATCGAATTAAGGTGCTAATTCGGTAATCTGTACACAAATAGGTCCGTAATCTGAAATTCCTTTTGAATCAATTAGATCACGTGGATCTATTTGGGTTTTATTTTAATTTCAGCTGCATGATTAATTTTGAATTATATGTATAAAATCCAACAGTTTCTCCTTATTGTTAAGGGTGGCTTTAGGATCCTCACGGATAACAATATCACAGGCACTCCTCATGTTTGCATTAAGCTTTTAAGTATTAAGAATATGAACTTGGACTGAGGGTGATTTCCTCATCCTTTTCTTCATAGCCTTAGTCACCACAAGAGTAAAGCTATCATCATCCGTTTCCACATGCATTAGGTGAATAGGATATTCAGGTTGCGGGATAGGGCATGATGTTGATCATAGAATATTCTTTGTTATTTCCATCTCCATGAGAACCAATACCCATAATGCACCAATTTGCACGGAAATGAATTTTTGAGTTGTGCCATTAACATTTGAGTTGTTCGCATGTGTTGCCATTTTACCTGCGAACAATAAATGCAAAAATAATGTTTTAGTGATTTGTGCACAGAAAAATTTTTAGTGCTTTATGCACAAGATGTCATCTAATATTTGCTTTCTAAAATATGAGGGGAAAGCATGCTCCTACTGTGGTCACCAAAAAAAATTGTAAGTGTTAAAATGTCCAACATGTATATTTTGTAAAAAAAAATTCAAAGTGGTGATAGTATCCATCAGAGGAGAAATAATATTTAGATAGGCTAATCTCTTCTTGATCAAGTTGTATCACCAATCTCAAGGAGAGTAGAGCAATCCCTAAATATTTACTCCTTAGATATATATTAGTATCACTTTATTTGTAAAAAAATTATCAGGAGCATGCTTCCAGAAATTTATTTCTTTCTGTTAATTACGCTTGTTAAAAGAAACTCCTGATTAATAGAAAGGAAAGAATTAAATAGACATTAAAAATCAAATACAGAGAGATATTAATTTTATTATCTTTCTAATGTATTACAAAATTTAAGAGAAAGAAGATAGGATCTTGGGTCTCCAGATGATGTTCTGGATCCCTCCTCCCTTTCAAAATGAAAAAATATAGAGGACATTGTCGTTGTTATTTTAACCTCCAAATCTCTCTTTCTTTTCAATCTCTCCGCTTTTTCTCTATCTTTTCTATCTTTTTTTGTTCTCATCCCTCCCCGAATGGCAAATGAGGTCTCAATTTATTAGAAGACAAGGGGAAGTTATCATCAGGTGTTTGAAAGGAATTAGTGTGGGAGTTATTATAACTTCCTTATTGAAACTTTTTTATCTAGATTGTTGCATTCATTTATCATAATGAACATTTCTTTTGACTTTCACTTCTTATTTATCTATCAGATTATCTCTTTTTATTTCTTAAAATAGGTGTTATGTGGATCCTATATACCTTCAAGCTAAAATTAGGTGTGTAGGGTAAGTATCCCGAGTTAGATTTTATTGCTAAGGCTTATGATCACATGATAACACCAATATATCGAAATTGACATGCACCCTCAAGTTTGAGAATTTGGTTAATATGAAGGGGTGAGGCATGTGTTTTTGTATTGGATTAATAGAGGGTATATGTACTCTCAAACTTACACGAGGTGCTGTCATCCTCAACTTGATTTTCTTTTATATGAGGTACTATACGTCATATTGATTTTGATTTATATGAGGTACTATCCCTCTCATTAAGTTTCATTGATAAGTTTTGTTGAGCTCAAATTTGACAACTACAAGGCAGATGTGCCTCTCTGAATTAATTAATAAGGAGGGCTTACCTTCATTGATTTAGATTTATATGAAGTACTATCCCTCATATTGGTTTTATTGACAAGGCTTATTGAGCTCATCAACTTTGACAACTATAAAGGGAAGGCGTGTCTCTCTGAAATAATTAATATGGCGGGCCTACCTTCATTGGTTTAGATTTATATGAGGTACTCTCTCACATTAGTTTTGATATTTATGAGGTACTATCATCCTCACAATAAGTTTCATTTATAGGGCTTGTTGATACCAAAAAAAGTTGTGCGTCTACAACCTTGTAGATAGTTAATAATAAGATCATGTCATTATAAATAAATTAAGCAAAGGTTAGTAATTCTTAAGAATGTACTGTGTTTCCCTAGCTTCCACTACAAACTTGCTAGTGTTTATTCCTCGCTCCAAGATATTGTCAAATTAATCTTGAGGGTTGCTTGCATTAAAAAAATTTATGTTAGAGAGCCCATATAGTCTGTTTTATAGTCTAAGATTGTCAATGCATTTTATCCCTTATGCATATCAGTTATGAGTAATAATATAATTTGATTGATTCAAGTATATCCTAATATATTTTTGAACTCTCGTATTGTCCTTTGCTCTATATTATACACCAACTTGATATCATAATTAATGTAGACGATGAAGACACTACTGTAAAATTGCCCAGAAAAAAGATAAAGGTGAAGAAGGATTGATATCGGCTCAACTAAATATGAAAAAGAAGAAGGAATAAAGGATAATGTTTTTTTAATATTTATAGTAAAACTTAATTTTTTGAGTAAAATTAGAAATCTTTAGAAAGGATTTTCATGCAAAATTTTTAATATGTTTATATGAATGATATTGTCATATAAGATTATATTAGAGTGATCATTAATCTTTAGTATTTATTTTTTTATTTTAAGTCTATCAATAATTAAGATGTCTTGTAGTCTTGTGAAAAGTATGTGCTCTGCGTTGAGCTTATACAAACCATCTTAATATTAAGTATTTGGTTATATTTTATTAACACATCAACAATATATTATTATTTTTTAACTTAAAACTATATTTAATGACTAAGATAAACAAATTGGAGATCGATAATTTAATTCGATAAACAAATATATTACATGAAGTTTGATATAATTTAACAAATTAATGTTGTGTATGCCATGGTAACAATCTATTTTACCTGATTGATGGATCCAAAAATTCATTTTAATGAATTAACAAGTGGTTTTAAAAAGTATATTGATCCAGTTTTACATACAAATCTATTTCATAAAATTTTTTAAAATGTTTAAATAAAATTTATCGTAAATGTAATAATCCATGTTTATAGATTTTAACTCAAAATGAATCTGACTTATTTTATACTAGGAAAATAAATAAATAAATAAATAAAATTATTTTGATATTTAACCATGTGGATTACACGCGCACAACAACTAGTATGGAGAAATAGGTAAAAGGTATCTTCACATACAACACAAAATATTTCCTGTTATTCATCAGAAATGCAGCAAGTCCCTTGTTAATACTCTTGAACTGCATGCTCAATCTCATCTTGAGTCACTGCAACGGTAGGTTTCATATGCAGCAGATCCAACTGCATGATGGATACCCCTCCTCACCAATTGTTGTCATAGTCGCTTCCGTTGACATAGCGTTTGTCGTCAGCTCTACTGACCACTTTGTGTGATGTTTTATTTCTTGACGACAGATACGTTGACGTTGAGGATGGCGATGTCAAGGATGTGGCTAATGTTGACCTCTAAGGATGTTTTTATTAGGCGACATGGATGTGGATAGTGGTAACCCTAAGAACATTTTCAATTAGGCATCACGGATGTGGGTAATGGCAACCTAAGAACATTTTCTATTAGGCATTTGATTGATGTCAATGTTGTGCATATATTGAATAGAGAAGAATTAAGGTAAATGATTGAAGATATTAGTCATTAGAGGTAGGAATGGAGCTTTGGGTTTAAGGTAGTAGATATATAGGAGAGGAGAATGAGTGTTATAGATGATAGAAGCTCAAAGGGTTGTACGGTTTAATTTTAGATCAATAGGACATTAAGGGGAGTAATGGTGACATTATGGTGATGATTAAATAGATAATTTGTGTGCATTCAGTAGGAATAATAATGTGGAGGTTACAATGGTGATGGGTGTTTAATGGGGATGTTAGAGAATTAAAATGGATAATTGTATGTGTGTTCATGTATGTATGGATATGTAGGATGGGCTAATTATCACATTATATTGAGTATATTTATGTGTTCATGTACGTATGTGTAGATGTGTTTGAGGGCATTTCGAGAAGAAATGTTTTAACATGGCAACATACTTTTCTAATAGTATTAGATTCCCTCTGGTAATAATCGCAAGAGAGAGGTAGCATTTTCAATTCCTAAATGCATGAGAACGTTCCTTAGACAGGGAGAGATGGTGAAAATATTTTATCAATGACTTTCATGTATAAAAGTAACATGGTAAAAATTGAAAGGACTTGTGAAATAGTGGAGAGAGTGGATGGAGAAGGTCATTTAAGATATTTAATGCAGCGCATAAAAGAATTTAATTAAGAAAATTATTAATAAAATAATTATAAAAAATTATTATTACTTTCATTTAAGTATGCATGTATGTTTATGTAAATATATGTTTTATTATGTATGTATGCATGTGTTTTGAAGGATATATGTATGTGTTGTATTTATGTATGTATATGTTTTGAAGGGTACTTTGGGAAGAAATATTTTTGTTAGGTCTCATGTTTATGAGCCTATTGTCTAATCTTGTTTTGATGATTAACAAACAATTCCTAATCTTATTTTCTAGTATTTGTGTTTTCCTCAAACATGCATCCAGGTTGGATTTGCGTCTTAACGACGATATCTTGGAGGTTGGCAAAAATTGGAATGAAGCTGTCGCAATTCAAGTCAAGATACATTATTGCTTCATCCCGCTACCAAGATCGAGCTTCACGAAGATTATATGCTTGGTATAGTGTTTATAGCTTTAGGTGTTTACTTTATGTGTTATACTTAAAAGCTCAAATCATACACACACACGTTATTTCGCAAAATAGTCAAAAATACATTTAACCCTATCAATATAATAATTAGTTTTTAAAATTCATCTATTTGGAAAGATAACGAGTTTGAAATAATTTCATCAAAATCATGTGTTTAACGATTTTGTATCTTTGTTGATTCTAGTAATATATGAAATTATATAGGTACGTTTTTGTAAAACAGTGAGTTTTCACAAATGAGAAATGATATTTTGGAAATTTCTCTTCTAACATATTCATTTTCATATATATAAATATTTCCCCAAGTTTTACTATTTTTGGATTTGTTTTACTATTTTAAATTGAATTTAGAAAATCAACATTTCAAAATAGAAATCTGATGTGCATGTTTTCGGTCAACCGATAGCCCAAACTAGTTGACCGACCAGGAGTAGTTTTTATAGTATAAAATTTATAAGTTGATCAGTCGACTGAACAACTATATCAGTTGACCGATCAACGGTTATATTCCTGTAACGGCTAGTTTTGGTTGAGTTGTTTTTGAGAGGCTATAAATAGCTTTCAAGCATTATTTTGTTGCTAAGAAGTTTATTGGGGTGTTTTGCTGTAAGTTTTTGAGATATCAAGTGTGATTGTTTATGTGAAGAAAGTTTCACAAAGAGAATGATCTTAATTTCAATCTTGAGGCGTTTATCCTCAAATTTCTACATCTCTTTGTTTTTGGAGAAGTTTTCTAAACTCATTCTCTAGCTAATCTATATTTTGATTATCATATATACGCTAGATTTAATTGAGTTTGATTTCATTTTACTCATTGTTTACACATACAACCACTTGAGCTATAGTATTTCACATATTGTATATTTGGATTGTGAGGTTGTTTCATTGAGTGAGCTTACAAATTCGTTCTCACTTGTTTAGAGAACAAAATCTTTATTTGAACTTATTTGTTGAACACGTTATAATACACAAGAACACTTAGAGAAGTGGTTGAGAGAGACTGTGGTTAATTCCAAGAGGAGTGGGTTGGTAGTAAAACCTAGGAAGAGGTTGTAAATCCAAACACTTGAAGAAGATAACACTGGTATTCCAACACTTAGAGGAGTGTGGCTTGTGGGATTGACAACGTGTGTATTGTAAAAGTTATCGATGCTCTTTGAGAACCGTTATTGTGTAGTATTTGTGATATAGTGAAGATCTCCTCGAGGTGAGGAGCAGAGACATAGGTCGAGTGTTAGACCGAATTATGTGATCATATTGTGTGTCTGCGCTTGGCTTTGGCATATTATTCTTGTTCCTATTCTTATACCATATATTGTCTCATCATTTATATCACCTATTGTTTCATTATATATCCTTGCTTATATTGTTGTATACATCATCATTGCTAGGATAATTCATTATTAATTTTAATTTGGCATTAAAATCGGATTAGATTAGCAATTACCCTATTCACCCACACTCTAGGGTACTATCAGATTTAGCATGCCAATCAATTTTTATAACAGTAAGTATAAGTATTAGATTAGATATATCATTATGGAGTAAGTGTTCTATTAGAACCTCTATGCGTAAGGGGCTAAGCCACATCTTAAGACCAATAGGGGGGACGGTTCTGCCATTAACTGCCCCCCCCCCCCCCCCTCGTGTGGCTACCGGAAACCCCGACTGATCTACTCTAGGGTGTGTACCAACTATCTCGTCCCTTCTGCCGGCGATGCGCTACTGGCCTTAAATGGCCGGGTCATGCCTCCGGCGCCGTTACTTTGAAGAAATTAGAGTGCTCAAAGTAAGCCTACCCTCTGTATACATTAGTATGGGATAATATCATAGGATTTTGGCCTGTTGTGTTGGCCTTCAAGATCAGAGTAATTATTAAGAGGGATAGTCAGAGGCTTTCGTATTTAAGAGGTGAAATTCTTGGATTTATGAAAGACGAACAAGCGCGAAAGCATTTGCCAAGAATGTTTTCATTAATTAAGAACGAAAGTTGGGGTTCAAAGACGATCAGATACCGTCATAGTCCCAACCATAAACGATATCGACCAGGGATCGACAAATGTATCAATGACGATCAATAATGTGAATGGAATTTTGGGCCATATCTCTTTCTCCAAAAGGAAAAAGTCAGGGGAAAAACTAGAACGAAGGGAATCGCATGAGCAATTGCATTAAACGGCTATAAATACACTACAATTTTATTGTAGAAACTTCCTACAATCTTTTATTTGGACCAATAATACCTCCGGTTCTATAATTGTCTCTTAAAATTCATGCAAGCAAATATTTTTACGAGAGCAACAAAATAGAAAGGTGCTAATCATCTACATAACAAATTTGTGACCAAGGATGTAGGGTATTCGTAGCAGCAACATAAGAAACCATCGTAGTATCAAAGAGCAAAATTTTCACCCAAATTATGTAGCTCCTATCTATAGCTCCTCGATGGGACTGTATACATACTTAGGCTAATCAAACCCCTACAAATAACAGCAACAACAATAACAATATGCCGATAACCAATACAGCAACGCCACATTTTCATGGCGAATTAGTCTTTTATCAATAAGCAATTCAAATGAGTTCTACAAAATAGCTAACTCATAAAATAGTTTTCCCTGATCAAGTCGGCATAGTTATTGAGACAACAATGCATAACCTCAAACAACAATCTCATACTTACTGGCATCAACGACCAGTGAGGTGAAAATCTCCAACAATAAGTTCTTTTTCCCCGAAAGAAATCTCAAGGATGTTCAGAAATTTGACAAACACGAGGCATATTATTCCATGGATAAGAGTCCAGCCCCAGGGCTCCAGTGAAACTCACTGATGTTTCCGTTGACAAAGGCTTGTGCTCGCTGCAGCATTCATCACCAAGAAGTGTTGCTATGGCATTGTTCATGTCGGTGTGATCTTTTGCCATTTGAGAGCTCTCCAAAAGCCAAGCAGAGCCAAGTATAGCATCAGGCCTTAAAAACTCTGGTTTTGGCTTAATCTTACCACCAAGTGGGTTTGGGGTTGAAACATCCTCAGCACTTGGCAATATGATGTCCGAACCTACAGCAATCATCAACGAAAGACCATATATATGGTCACTATCAACTCAGAATAATGTACACAATTGATTCAAATGGGTTAATTTAACAAAACCCTTGTGAACTTTATAGATCACGGAAAACCACCCCCCCCCCCCCCCCCCTCCCTCCAAAACAAAACAAAACAAAAAAAGAAAAGAAAAGAAAAACACCCTACACCTACCACCTACCCAAAACAAAAAACAAAAAAAAGAACATACACACACAAAACAAAAGAAAAAAACTATGGGAAATTCTCATAAATGGATACTTCTTACCTACCTTTATCCGAGAAGGAAATTATCAAAGTTATATTAAAAGTATCCAAAAGTTGTCACGTGCAGAGAGCATGAAAAATTAAAGCATCTGTCATCAGTCGTGGTAGTTAAGTGAAACAAGTTTCGAGGGGTTTTCTATGATTTATAAAGTTTAAGGGGGTTTTCTGCAAGACCCCCAAAGTACAGGGGGAGGGGGTTACCCGAAATTTATCCTTATTGAAATATTTGAGCCACAGGTTTGCATGTTTACCAGAAGGTCCTCTAGGAGGAGGTAGCTCATCCAAGGAACTGCTACTGATTGGGGGTGTGTACTCATTGAATACTGATGCAGCAGAACAACTCAAAGGGGAAATGGGGTCACAGTGCTCAAAGGCAGTGTCCTCACAGAAGTTATTTGCCGAACTATCCATAACATCACAGGGTGTCATTACAGAAGAATTCGAGCACTTTTCATATGGCACTTTCTTTCCACTATGCATTGCATGTGACTCGTGAAGCACATCTTCTAATAGTCCATTGTTCCGAGGCGACGAACATTCTGATTGCATCGACACAGCTGAAGCGGATTGAATGTAAGTATCAACTGCCTCAGACGGAGGCGAGGAATCATAAGCAAACCAGAAACTTGGATCAGTTTCGGTAAATTGGAGTGAAGGGAGCTCCGACTTCACAGTCCCTGAAAGGGACTTAGAAGTAGAGTAGTTGCCATTCATTAGGGCATGGCTACCATTAATTGCACCTTCATAAGGTGCCACGTCTTTAATGATAGGGTCTGGATCATAAGGATAGCTTGTTCCCAATGTCAGATCAATCTTTTGAGAAGGATCATCTGAAAAGTTCTCAAACGATGCTGGAAAAGAGAAAAGGGTTTCATTTTCTCGAAAGGGTTTACAGTCCATTGGTTGAGTGGTGAAGCCATAACTCAAAGATCCAAACCCCTGACTCAGCACGTTACTGAGAGAAATATCCGGCAGGAAATGTGGTGTATAAGATGCTTTTAAGTCATCAAATATGATATCAGTAATGTTATAACAATTTCCTTGCGGGGACTCATTTTGGATTTTACTGATGCTGCTGAAGTCTCCAACAGTCGGGCCCTGCTGATTCTCATCAGATGCTGGGAAAGAGAAATCAGAAGGGTAGACTGGTAAACCGGCACGCTGGCGTCTCTTAATCCGAGTGTTCCAGTAGTTCTTTATCTCATTATCTGTACGACCAGGTAACTGAGGAGGGGGGAAAAAGATGATGTTAGGAATGTACTTATACTGCCAACAAAGTAAATATAACTGTTGTCGAAGGTGTTATGTTTATTTGGTATGTACACTGTTAGACATAACAACAAGATTAAAATTTTTCGATAAAGTAGTTATCTGCTAATAATAATGCATACCAGCAAATTTAACTCAAATGGACTATTTAGCCCCATAGAAAGGCCTCTGGCATAACCAATGCTAGCTTTAACAAACAGGATAAATGAGGGTAAATAACGTATATTTAGTCTGCTCAACTTGAGGTTGAGCACAAAACATGCTCTTGAAGCTGGTTGTCTATCAAATAGCAAAGCACCAGGTCTCATGGTTCAGAACTCATCACTAACAAGTTAAAAACGTTGATGTATTATTATACCTGAATTTACTCAGTGTTTCAAGACATGGGAGTCATTTCCATGCGAATCAAAGACGCATATGAGGATGTGTAGTGATTTAGTTTGCTAGATATAACATTGTTAGCCCACAACTCACACACTTAATTTTTTGGATAAAATGGTTATTAGACAATGGTGGCTACATTATAGATGACTTTCACGATCAACAAATAGCAAATTGAAGAAAATGGGACTAATGATATCAATTACAAAATTTTGTAGCAGCTCCTGTGTCACACTAGAATATTAACTTCGTGTGGTGGAATTCATGAAGTGGTATGAGAAATACAGATACCATCCAGAACTAAACCATCATAGTAATACTAGAAGTCTAGAACTAAATATGTGACTCTATATGTTCCTATTCACCGCATTTCAGCTTCACTTAGCTTTAGACACATCACACACTCCTGTAAATTGTCATGTCCAATGCTATTCTATTAGACATGGAGTGAGCAAACAGCCAAGTGACACATATAACCATTTTTACTAAGTGATAGATGGCTTGAGCAACATTTACTTTGTTCAGTTATGTACTTTTTATAATACATTGCACAGATACAGATACGGTGATACAATATGGAACAGAAATATAGAAAATTATAGGAAAAACTGAGTGCAATTTAGATGGAAGGCAGAAAAATATTGTTTTTTTTTAAAAAATTTCTTTTAATGGATGTAAGGTAAAATCCAATGCAATGTTACAGTAAGCGTTAGGCATCGCTAGGCGCCAACCCAGCGCCTAGCACCTAGGTGGGGCCAAGGGGGATTTCTTTTTTTATTTGGTTAACTGGAGGTGGAGGAGATTTTGCTGAAGGTTCGATGAGATGGGGGTGTTCGGAGTTGGTAAAGGAGGCCAGGGAGGTAGGAGGACAAGGAGGCAGCAAGAGAGGAAATCAGACCACAACCTAAGTTTTGCCATCCGCATAATGGCCCGTGCTCCCCTAGGAAGGCGGCCTAAGTACCGTCTACTCGAGAGTCTAAGCAGGAGCTTAGACTGCTTTTTAAAACTATGATCCAAGGGAATAAGTAACACACAAATAACTCAGATACCTAAGAAAAGATATTAACATCAATTGATACTTGTTTTCAGATGCTCAAGTCACTTGTTACAGTCTCCAGAAGAAAAAAAGAAGTTATTTGTGAGAAACAAGTATAAAAAATCCATGTGACTCATGAACCCCACTCAAATGTGAATTTAATGTCTTGTAACTATTACACGCATTTGTTGAGGTAATTAGTGAGATGAAAAAAGCTCCATTGTGCTCAACATGAATTGAGCATGTATTATAATGATGTTTACATATAATATCTGAAGAGAATAGAGAAAACCCTCTTAGTTATTACTGAAATCTCTTAGGCTTATATAGGCCCCTACAAACACAAATTTACAAATAACCCTCTACATATTATTAATATGTCAACACTCATCCTCAAGATGGGCGAAAGATATCTACTAAGCTCATCTTGACACATCCTCTAATCATATCTACTGAGCTGAGTCCCTTAATCAGACAGTCTGTTGTCTGGTCCTTAATTGGAACATGACTTAACTCCAGTAGTCCATTGTCCAACTTCTCTTTGATGAAGAACCTATCAATTTTGATGTGTTTGGTTCTATCATGCTGCACTGGGTTGGCGATATTGATGGATGACTTGTTATCAGACCACAGCTTCATCTTAGCTCCTTGATCCAGCTTCACTCCACCAGTATACTCTTCAACCACAACAACTCCGCAACTCCCAAGGTCATACCTCTATACTCTGCTTCAGCTGTTGATCTCACCACCACTTACTGCTTCTTGCTCTTCCACGAGACCAAGTTGCCTCCTATAAAGATATAGTATCCTGAGGTGGACCTCCTATCATCAGCACAGCTAGCCTAATCAGAGTTACAGTAACCCTCAATGCTCACATATTCATTCTTCCTGAATATCAGCCCTTTTCCGAGGGCACTCTTCAAATACCTTAAAATCTGGTACAATGCGTCCATATGACCCTTCCTCGGATCATGCATGTAGCAGCTCAACACGCTCACTACAAAAAAGATATTAGGACGTGTGACTCAAATACATTAACCTGCCCACCAGCCTCTGGTATCTATCACGATCAACTGGTTTTCCAGCCTCCACACCCAGCTTGAACTTCTAGTCGATCAGTGTAGTTACAGATTTGCACCCTAACATCCATGTCGCTTTAAGAACCAGCACATACTTCCCTTGGGAGAGGACAATCCCCTCCGCTCCTCGGGCTATCTCTATTCCAAAAAAGTATCGAAACAAGCCAAGATCTTCTACCTCGAATTCCTTACCCAGTCTCACTTTGAGTTGGGCAATCTCCTTCTCATCATCCCTTGTAATAATCATATCATCCACATATACCGTAAGCATGATAATATGGCCTCCACTCCGTCGAAAGAATACGGTATGATCAGCGTTAATCTGCTGGTACCTCATACCTATCATAGCCCTTCTGAATCTGTCGAACCAAACACGAGAAGACTGCTTCAGCCCATAGAAAGACTTCTTCAATCTGCAAACATTACCCACTGTCTGATCTTTTTTGAATCCCGGTGGTATCTCCATGTATACCTCTTCCACTAGATCTCCATGAAGAAATGTATTCTTCACATCTAGTTGATGTAGCTTCCATCCATCATTTACTGCCAGAGAGATGAAGGTCTGAACAGTGCTCATCTTCACCACCGGTACAAAAGTCTCATCATAATCGATATCATATGTCTGACTGTACCATTTTACCACCAGACGAGCCTTGTAGCGCTCAACCTGTCCATCTGGAGTCTGCTTCACAGTGAAGACTCACTTGTATCCAACTGCTCTCTTCCATTCTGATAGTTCTACTAACTCCCAAGTACAGTTCTTCTCAAGAGCCCCTAGCTTCTCGTACATAGCCGCTTTCCACTTTGGATCCTTCTTAGCAATCTGGTAGTTTTACTAACTCCCAAGTGTGGTTCTTCTCAAGAGCTCCTAGCTCCTCGTACATAGTCGCTTTCCACTTTGGATCCTTCTTAGCAATCTGTCAATTGTTATGTACAGTAACAGAGTCCAATGATACAATGAATGCTCCATGTGCAGTAGAGATGTTAGAATATGATACAAACTGAACAAGATCCCAATCATAACTATCGGGAGGATTTCTCGCATTGCTGCGAGTAGTCTTCCGTACTGATATTGGTGTGGGAGTAAGAAGAGGAATGATATCACCTTGGGAGGAATCTGGTGGTAGTGTAGATGTCTCAGGAGTCGGAACAGGCGTTGGCAAGAGACTTGGCACCAGTAGCACTGTAGGTACTGTTCCTGTAATTTGCTTCCCCTTCCTACTATAGGTAAGCAGCTCCTCCTGAACTATGGGCCTAACACTCATTGTCTCCTCTTTTTCTTCATTCTCCTGCTCCTCCTCAACCAATTCTTCCTCCCAAGGAATCGATAGAAAAATCGATTTCTCCACATTGTTCACCTGCCTCTCACTATTCTCCCCATCTCGCCTCATACTTTCAGTATCGGACGAGTCACCAACGGATGAAGTTATCTCTCGGGTGTAATATGGCTCGAGTTCTCGAAAATGCACATCCATGCTCACAAACAGCCTCTTCTCCATCGGGCTCCAGCAAACATATCACTTCTGGGTAGCAGAATATCCCACAAAGATGTACTTCACCGTTCTAAGGGTAAGCTTCCCGACGGATGACCTGTTGTCCTTCACAAAACACACACGGCCAAACATCTTTAGTGGAAGAATCCCACAATTATCTTCCTTCAATGTCTCACACGGAGACTTCTAATCCAGCACTCTCGAGGGCATTCTATTGATCAGCTGAGCTGCGATCAACACTATTTACCCTCATAATGTTTCTGGAACATTCATGGAGATCATCATACTTCTAGCAACCTCTAAAAGATATCTGTTCTTCCTTACCGCTGCCTCATTCTGAGCCGGTGTGTATGGACATGTAGTCTAGTGCTGTATTCCCTGAGCTGACAAGTATTCCGCAAGCGCTTTGTTGGTATACTCTGCCCCATTATCAGATCGCAATACATTCACCACTACTTCATATTGAGTCTGAGCATACCTATGAAAGTTTTGGAAGCAACTAAACACTTCACTCTTATTTTTCATTAAGTATAACCAAGTAACGCGAGAGAAACAATCAATAAAGGTAATAAAATACTTGTATCCATTTATAAGACTTGTGGAACAAGACCCCCAAATATCTGAATGTATCAGGTCAAATGCACTAGAACTCCTATAACCATAACTAACATAAGAGCTTTTAGTAAGCTTTCCAAACTCACATGCATCGCACACAAATTTTTGTTTATTTGCTTTCTCAAATAAAGATGGATACAACCTACTTAAAACACTAAAGAATGAGTGTCCCAAGCGCTGGTGATGAAGCATCAACACACTCTCAACACTCATCTCAGATCTCAGATCCTACTCCTGCTCTCTACCATAGATACCAATGCTGAGTCCAACCCTTCACGATCCAGGTACCACAGTCCACTACTCCAAGTGTCAATCCCAAGTCTCCGTCCTGTCCCCTTCTCCTAGAAGATCACATTGGGAATGTCAAAAGAAACAACGCATTTTAGTTAGAGTATGATAGCAATAACAGACAAAAGATTAACTGAAAAGGAAGGAGCATGCAAAACGTTGGACAGAGTTAAAGAACCCGTACAATTGATTGTACCATTACCAACTACTGGCTAAAATGTACCATCAGCTGTTTGGATACTATCAGCCGATGCTAGGTGAGTATATGATGAGAACTCACTAACATTACCTGTCACATATCGAGACGTACCGGAGTCGACTATCCATTTTGCTGATCTATCGGGAGACATAGAAGCAAGAACATGTATGTCATCAGTACATTTGATCGGATAAGCATAAGTAGTAGTGCTGCCTCTGGCGAAGAACGAAATGGATGCCTCTCAGTCCCACTCCTCCTGTCTTCATCTCCTACTACTCTCTGCTTCCTCTTGAGTATCTCCAGGAGCGCATGATCCTCCTCAGTAAAGACCACCTTAGCTGCTTCCTCTCCCTCTGTTATCATCAGATTCGTCCGGTTGTCTGCTCCTCTTCCACCTCGTCGACCCCCACGGTCACGACCACGACCTCCGAACTATCCACGTCTACCCAAATCTCCTTCTTTGGGTGACTTGGTGCAAGCATGCCTTAAATGACCCACTTCATCGTAGTTGTAGCACTGCCGAATCTCCCCCTTGGATCTAGTGTTGCCAGAGTTGGAGGTAGCCAGTGCTGACTTCATCACAGGAAGTCCACATGTCCCCGCCTGCAGCCTAATACGAGCCTCCTCCTGGATCATGACCGAGACTGTCTCCTCAAGTATGGGAATCTTCGGCTGAGCTAGCAGCAATGCAATCCTCTGAGCAAATGCTGGTGTCAGCCCCTTGAGAAACATCATAGTCCTTTCTTGTAGAAAGACCTCGCGCTCTTTACACTCCGGGTCCTTACAGCTCGCCCGAAGTGAGAAGTGATCATAATCTAACCACATGCGCCCTAACTCTGTGGCATACTCCTGTACAGTCCTCTTTCCCTGGATTGTGACGTCGATCTCTCTCTTGATCTGAAACACCCTCAGGTTATTCCCCACCCCATCATAGGTCCTCATTAACTTCTCCCAGACATCCTTCACATTCCCAATACCATCTACTGTGACGACGATCGACTGGACCAATGAGTTGAGGAGCCAGATGTACACCAACATATGAGTGGACTTCCACTCATCTCTTCCCGTCGATCCCTCAGCCGACTCTGTCTTCTCTCCTGTCAAGTATCACTCCAGGTTCCTCCCTACAATGGTGTATCTCACCCGTCGTGACCACCTCAGGTAAGTAGCTGGTCCATCAAGCTTCAGATCGATGGTTGGAAGCTCTAATTTTGCCAGTGGTCTTGTCGCGCTCTCACCAGCCGACAACTTCATCAGCTGCATCAAAGTTAAGACCTCCGCAGGGTTCAACTTTTTGATGATCTCCTCCATCGATCAGGCTCTAGATCAAACACATGTTCTCCTTCTTCTCTTCGAACCCTTGTGCGCAGTGAAAATTTCGGTAGCACTTCTGTTGCACAACAAGAGTAAGACCTCAACTAAATTATTGTTTCTCAAAAGAAACAAGAATCGAAAGTGATATCTCAACAACGTGGGATATACACTCTTCCTCTCATCAGTTCTAGGACTGACATGTCGAGTGAATCTAACAAGCTACACATCCTCTCATCATTATATGACTGATATGTCGAGGGAATCCAACAAGCTACATATCATCGGCTGAGTGGCAGCAACACAACGGCGGCGGCTTAGCGGGCAGCGGGGCTTAGCGGGCAACGGCGGCTCAGTGGGCAGCAGCAACGCGCGCATAGGGTGTGGGGTGGCAGCGGTGTTGGCAGCGGGTGTAGGTAGGGCAACGGGTGCAGGATAAGGTAGCGAGGGGGTGCGGCAGAGGGGTGCAGTGCGGCAGAGGGGTGCGGTGGGGGTGCGACAGAGAGGTTCGGTGCGGCAAAGGGGGTGTCTGGGCAACGTGGGCGGGTTTAGGAGGTGGGGCGACGGCTAAGGTTTGGGAGATGAGGTGGCTAGGGTTCCTAGCTCTGATACCATGAAGAGAATAGAGAAAACCCTCTTAGTTATTACTAAAATCTCTTGGTCTTATATAGGCCCCTACAAACACAAACTTACAAATAACCCCCTACATATTATTAATATGTTAACAATAACCACTTACCATGTGCAATAAAACTGGAAATTGGAGAGTTTGAGATGTTGTCAAAAAGAATTGATAAGTTACTGATTCCCAAATTGAAAAGATAGTAGAATGCTGAAGGAATGATACATGTTATGGGGTCTAATACCTAATAGACAAAAACAAGTGTCCACAGCTACAAGATTATGTAACTCAAAAAGATATGGTGGTCTCTCTGTAAAGATACCCATGTGTTGTAGGTCTCTACTAAATTTGTACATAAACACAAGGTACTTGCAGTTGCAGGCGTTAGCGCACATGCGTATAGCTACAGCAGACCACCTTGCCGAATTAGAGAAAGTCTACTAAAGAGACTCTAGAGGTAGCTATAGTGGCAAATCTCGATAATGCTTTGTTTCTCCTTCAAAAGTAATATTGTCATGGAAGCTTCAAATTACCTAAGAAAATGACCGGCACAGTGATTAGAACAGCAGACTGTCTATTACAACTTTTAACAACCCTGCCAACTATAATCCAAATAAAACATCTTTTTTTCAGAACTAAATTCAATGACAACTTGGCAAACGTATATTATATAAAGCTAACAAAATGACAGCTTACATGTAATCATTAAATCTGTCGATAAGGTTTCCCAGATAGCACATCAGAACAATGCCACTGCAGATCCATCGTAAAGAATTAAGTAACTGTGAGAACTTGGGTTCAAATCCCACTCACACCATTTGGCTAGCCTTTCGGATTATGGTTTATATTGGGATGAAAGGAAAAGACAAAGAGTACCAAACCAGATATATCATAGTTTTAGCGGATTTGGTGCTTTATCAAGTCTTTTCTTCCATATAGGACCTTACCACAAGCATTTCAAATTTTTTTTCTTTATTTTCCTATGTTTAATTAAATAAACGGTAAAATAATTTTTCTCATGTGGTACATGTGAAATACTAAATTTCACATGATTCATTCAAAGTTGAGATAACAGGAGCATGTCAGATTCTTGTGACAGGTGGTGAATATAGCTTATTGTTCCGTGGTAATTACTAATTAACTCTAATAAAATTGACTGCATCCAACATGTTGGTAATCTATTTTAACTCAACTTATGACTAACCACTTCATCCACGTAGTTGATTACACCAGACAAATTTACATCTCCATGATATGTGTGAGTATAATCGAAAGTCAACCCTCATTTATCATAGGTTTATATTCAAATAATCTTCCTGTTGTTGATCTCCAGACCATTGTGACAAACCACACCTTATATCATTAAGTGAACCGCCTCATACCAAGGGCTACTATAGGATTGGCTTTCCTTGACAATGACATTACTTATATTAACATTTTATGAAATAATGATATTGGAGTACATTAAGAAATGGATGCAAAGATTATAATTCAAGTAGACCCATGACTTGTCAGTTAAGGAAGCTATACCTTCATCATTGCCACCCATACCTTTTTCCAATCAAACAGGGTCTGCTATGGAGCAAGAATAAATTTGATAAAGTTTCACAAAATAGTTGAACAAGGTTTTTTGGTTGTCAATCTAAAAGCAAGAACAGTTGATGCAATTCCTAGGCTGAGGAGCTATGAGCAAGACTGAGGAATACACAGAATGTTAACAGCCAGCCAGAATGTAGGTAGACCTACTTTTTGGTTAGGTAGTCTAAGCTTGTAGAACAAAGGATCAAGCTTCCAAGTTTCCCTAAACAAGGAGCAAACCTTCAGCTGTAGAGTTTTGAACTGATTACATAATCCTAAGTTCATATTGTCTTTTAGTTATAACCAGGAGTTTGCACTTAAGTGCAGCCTATGTACAACATATTAGATAACGAACCATGATGGTGAAAGCATTTGACATAAAAATTTTATGATTTTCCTGATTAAATGTAAATACATAGTAACAAACAAATTTATCTAAAACGGGAAGTATGATCTAGTATGGGTAGCACTATCCAAATAATATTCTGTAAGAGGTATTACAAAATAATCCTAGTTGAAGGGTTGCAACATCTTGATGAAGGTTCTGTGAAGTACAAATGTATGCAAGACAAATGGAGCATTTACGAGAAAACCCCAAAACACTAAAAACACAAATCCCTTGTTTACAGCTGTATGCTTTCTTCTAGTACTTCCATAGTCATCCTTTAAGAGGAAAGAGAATAATTCCAAACTAACACATCATTTGGAAATACATGTATGGTTCAGTTTCATTGAAGAAAGAAAGAGATCAAAAGAATCAAATTAAAATGCTAAATAGATCTGAAATCAAGCAAATAATTGATCACAAAAAAATCCAAATGAGGGTCTACAATTTTTATTTTTTGTACTAATCCAAGAAGATGATTCATCTAGAAGAAAGAACAGTAGGACCAGTCTTCCCTTCTTCATCACCATCCTTTACTGTTCTATGAATAATATGAGAGTAACTTCATGCACTTGGCTGCTATCTAGCTACAAGATATTGAAGAGTCATGTCGAGTGCAACTCATGGAAGGGCCACATTTCTCTACCTAGTAGTCAGATACTAATTAGATAGTTGTAGTTAGATTTAGTATTTTTAATTTGAGACACATAAAACTCGAGTTCCAAAACTACCTCTTTTGCCATTAAATATTAATAGTTGTGACTTAAAAGATTTATTTATTTGTCCAGGTAATATTATAGATAGAATTTTATACAATTTGCAAACTTAACTGTGATACTGCCATAAATCCAAGAATTTAACAGGAAACATGTAACCCACATCAATTTTTTCCCCTTATACTATGCATACCTGGCTTCCTTGCAGGACTCAAAAGTGCGGCAAAATTAAATGTATATAGTGATAGTATTGGGATTTTTCCATCGGAGTCTGAACTTGCAAACTATCCTAACATTGAGGATGGCAAACAGTTCTCATAAACAAAGAGATGAACATAGCATATAAATGTTCTAATTACAATTTATTGTCTTCCAAATTTCAAATTGTACCCAATTTTTACATGTTTTCTTTTAAAAAGAGAACTTACAACAATTATGCAGTTTAATGAACAAAAAAAATTTGAAAGCATCGAACACATTCCACAGTAGATATGAGCTCATATATAAATATTGAATGTGGAGGTAAACTTACATGTGCAGCCATCCGCGCCCATTTATTACCCATCCTAGCATGGAGTTCAATGATTGTTTTTTCTTCATCTGGTGTAAAGGCTCCTTTTTTTAAGTTTGGGCGCAGATGATTAGCCCATCGAAGGCGACAACTTTTGCCGCATCGAGATAATCCAGAGTGCTTCTGGACAGCATTCCAGTTTCCTTCACCATGTTTTTTAACATATTCCACTAAGATGGCATCTTCTGCGGATGTCCAAGGTCCCTTCTTCAAGCCTGATCCTCCTCCAGCTGCCAATGATCCTCCTGAGCTACCTTCATCTATTGATGGTGAACCAACATGATCCCTTGGCAACATCTTCATGTCACTCTCGTCTGAGATATCACTCATTGCCCAGAACCTGCTTTCACAATATTAACTACAAGTTATAAAAATTTACAGAAAATAAACTCTGCACGCAATGAATTTTTCATAACATCTAAGAAGATTATGAAAAAGAAAAAAAAGGAAAAGCACAAAAGAGGGCCTTTTCCGAAAAAAAAAAAATTAGAAAAATATGTATAAATACTGGGAGACATAAATGAGCAAATCAACTAAGGAGAGTCCCAAAATAATAAAACACCAAAGAAGCTAATAGTACCACGCACAATGAGATCTGTTATAACAATTTGGCTTCTGAAGGAACTGGAAGAACCAGCTGCTTGAAGAAGCAATACACATGCGCAAAAATCTGATCGAAAAAGCCACATAAAACATGTTTTATTAACAAGACAAAAAATCATACTCTGACTAATGATAAAAAAGTAATACTCAAACAAGTGTTTCTAGAGAGCGCAAGAAGCTAAAAACTCCATGATGTACCATCCATGATCGCATCATGAAAATAATATCCATAATAACCCCAATACAGAATTGCTTAAATAAAAGCAGGAGAAAAAACATAGAGAAAAAAGCAACTTTAAGAGAAGAATAAGGTTTAGTTCCCCATTAAAGAACATCTAATAGTTCCACTTTGCTTAGCAATTGAGTACCATTAACTTTTACCAGAAAATGTTAGACCTGCTTAAAGCCGAAAATACCACATGCAAAGTGGTGTACAAGATCATAATCTAATTCCCAACAAAGATAAAATCCAAAAAACTGCTTCCATAGGCAAACCATGAAAACCCCAACAACAAAATAAATAAATAAATAAATAAAAGGAGAAAATAACTCCAAAAACAAACAATTAAGATATAATCATTACAATCACCATGATAACTAATCATTCCATCTCCTAAAATAATTGAATCTTAGAAGGAAAACAATGAACAGCCTTCGAATCAAAGAGATAAAAGGGTTTAAGCATCATCAGCTACAGCGACAAAACATAAAAGAATTTTCTAAACATTTAACCTAAAAGAATCAGCAATAAGGCGCCAACCAATCATCCCACTTCCTAGAGGGGAAAAAATCCTAAAACAAGTGCTAAAGAGACCACAATACAAAGAGAAAAACTAAAAATAACTCGTGGATACAGAAAAAGCACCAAATTTTGTTAATAAGAATTTGAAAGTACAGAGTTCTCAAGCTCTAAACCCCGAGCAAGTACTAACAGAGACCACAGTAAACATAAAAATTAAAAGGAACTCTTGGGTACAGAAAAAGCAACTAATTTTTAACCAGAATTTAAGATTACGGAGTTCTCATATTCACTTCTCAATCTACTTCAGAAAACCAACATAAAAACTTAAACATGAAAATTAAAAGAACTCGTGGATACAGAAAAAGGACCAAACCTTTAACCATAAATGAAACTTACAGAGTTCTATTTTCACTTCAAATCTGGGTTCGGAGAACCCATATCAAAATGCAACAACCATCTCGTTTACTTACCAAATATAAACTGCAAAACAATTAAAAAAGTAACAGATAACTCCCTCCAAAGATAGAAAGAAAAGGAACCCAGACACGGTATTAATTATCTCCCCCCAATTAAGACAAAAAAAAAATCGAGCATTTAGCGTTTACCGTAGCGGAACTAATAAAGACAAAATTACCTCTAATTAATAAACTGGAAGAGAGGAAAAAAACTCAAAGCCGACACAATCAACACCTGTCATCCACCAGTAGACCAAAATTCACACACCCCCAACAACCCTAATCTCCTCCAAATGAAAAAAACTCAAAAAAAAAAAAAAACTGTCCCAATCCATCAAATTCTCCCAAATTCGGCTCTGATCTCGTGAAATCGGGGAAACCCTAGCTTAAGATCCGCAGAATTGGGGGATGGAATGCGGGAGGAGAGAGAAAGAGAGGAGATCTTACCGAATCCAGCTCGAGCTCTGGCTTCTAGAGAGAGAAAGTGCAGGGAGGAGAGAGAAACGAGGTCCCTCTCCCTTGCTTTCTGCCCGCTGCCCGTGGCCTCGGGCGGACCCGATCAACGCTTTCACTCCTCCCCTCTCTCCCCCCGTCTTTCTCACTCCTCTCACTTTTTATTTTGTTATTCTCACCCTACCTTTTATTTTCTCTCTCCCCCTCCACCTTTCACTCTCATTTACCTTTAGAAATGAGCGCCTATGCGCCCCCCTTTTATTTATAGGAAGTTGAAAGTCTTAACGTGAAAGAACGAGTACGTACAAATCGAGAATAAATGGGTCGATTGAGTTGTGAGCGAGTATTTAAGGGAAGGATGTTGGGTTGGGCGCGCGAGGGGGTTGTAATGCGGACTCGGTACGCACACAAATGCATGTGGTTTGGCTTAGTTTGGTATTTGTCAAGATGCACGGTGAGTGTTTTTCTTTGGAGGGTGATGTAAGATGGAGAAATTATGATGTGATTAAATGAAGTTAGATCGCGTGTTGTGTGCGTCGTGGACATCCCGCAAGTGTTTTTTTTTTTTTTTTTTTTTTGAAATCGGGGAGTTTCGGAATTGGTGGTATTGAATACGATTCTGGATTGGATGGCTCTGACTTTAACGGCGGTAAATGTAAAGAGTTTGATGGTAGGGATTCAAAATCAACGCGCATTGTGGTTTCGTTCAAATTTGAAAATTTTAATTATGATGTGACTATAAATAAACTTAGGTCTCCTTCAAAAATAAATAACAAATTTAGGTCGTGTGTCGTGTGTTATGCAAATTTAGGAATTATTTTTTATTAGATAGATTCGGAGTTGGTGTTATTGTTCAAGTTCTGAGTCAGGTGACTCTAACTTTAACCCTGGTTAACATAAAGAGATTTGAAATCAACATTATCTGCAATAATCAAAAGTCTACAATGGATGGCGATAATATAATAACTATAATGCTCAATGAAAAAATTTAGGAAAACATGATTTTATATGTGCTAGATGAATGAGTAATACTTGAAAATGACCTCTTACGCATGTTAGAATATTGAGAAATTAACTTTTCCTAAAATGTTTCAAGTCGGTGCTAATATTAAATAGGTTAACAATCATATATTTTCTGACTGAATACATGATTATTATAGAGTGTTAGAATCTTAGGATAGAAATTCCTCAAAATCAATGTTGCGCCTATCTAGAATTAGAGGTGATGTTCTGGTTAATGTAATATTCAAAATTGCTCTTGTAACGTGAAAAAGAAAAGAAAATGTTAGTTTTGTTTGTCCAATGCACGATTAGTTCTTGAAGTGGTTTGAAATGAAAAGTTATAATGTGACAAATAAAATTAGGTCAACATATATTTCATGTTCATCATATGTAGAAATCATATAGAAGTCTTTTGCCCCTTTTTTCTTATGGAGAGCCAAAGACGGTGATCGTACCCCAAAAGGTAATATCTGATTATTTGACTTGATAGATATTTAATTACGGTTTTTCTATAGAGTGCCCAAGGGCACTCTATAAGAGAGGAGAGAGATAGAGAGAAATGAATGAGGAGGGGGGTCCCCTGATTTGTATTGGGATCTTCTCCTCATTCATTTCTCTCTATCTCTCTCCTCTCTTATAGAATGCCCATGGGCACTCTATAGAAAAACCGTTGATTTATAGGCACACGACAATACCTTATTAATAATAATGTTCTGAGAAAGTATTTAATGGTCCTCGTTATTGTATTAATGGTGCAAGAAATGCAGTCCTTTTTACTTCTGCTTTTTTTACAAGTCGTTTTTGAGTCGTTTGCTAAGATGAAACTTTGAGGAGATGTTAAACGTTGTTTGTCCATTGTGTTAATGATGTTGCTAGAGTAGTGTTATATGCCCTTAAACATCCAATACATTTTTATGGAATATTAATTAAGTTTTATTGTTGCACATATTGTTTGGGTATCTTTTATATAATTGTTATATTATCCTTAGAAATTATTTTGTTAGATCATGCACTGTGATGGTCACTTGCTTGGAGATATGATCTAATTCAGAGGTTTCTTAAATTTGTGTTTAACCTATAACTAGTAAAGGAACAAGTTATTATGCATAACAACGACATATGAGATGTGATGGTTGATCTCAGCTATCGGGAATGAAGATTCCCCGTATGTATGTCATAAGCGCATATTTGATATGTGTAGCACAAGATCTTATTTAAATTCTCTAAGATGAGTCACCTAAGAGATAGAGAATTCAAATTGTTACATGATCCCTTAGACTTGATGATATTACCATTTTCGATTTGATAATTTAGTATACTTTGACGTGATGGTTAAGCTTGTTTTACAAGTGCTATACAACCTGAAATGCTGGGTTATTAGATTTTATTTAGGGAAATGATGGATATCTCGATAGGATCCAATATACTCATTTTTATGAGTTAATTTATAATGCATATCCCATGAAGATATTAAATTCCCGTCGATGGGTGATTTTTTAAAAATTATTTTTCTAAATTTATTTTCTTATAAAATAAAATATTTTTTTATTTTAAAATATTTTTTTATTTATGTTTATGGGATTGTAATTTTAGGAATGAGCAAATAGGTTATTTTTCCTGGTCAATAAAGTTGCCTAAAATAAATTGATATGGAGAGGACTGAATGTAAGATAATGTTATTCACGAATATTTAATCTCATATTATTAAAGAGCTTTTATGTTGGTCGGATAGGGATTTGATTGTTAAATTAAAATTATTAATTTGATTAATAATTGGTTCTCGATATGAGACTCAATTGGTCTCACTAATGTTATTAAAAGATGTTTACACACAATACAATTCTATTTCTATTCTAATTGTCATGAAAAAAATATTCTATCTTTAAATGTCACAGATAGAGTTTTAAACAATTAAGAATTATTTTGAAATTAAAATTTATAAGGCAGGTCCAATCCTATATGATTCATATGTAGCCTTATGAAGAAGAGAAAAGAAGAAAAAGAAATAAAAAAGGGAAATAGATTTTGAGAACCTATCTCTTAGTATTGTTTCTCTTCGGTGATGGGTGGATTTTAGTTGTAGGCTTTTTTTCTTGAGGAAGCTATTTTGTATTGATCTTGAGATAGATTATCGAAGAAATTCGTAAAGCGTTTCAGGTACTCCTCTAGATTTTAATCAATTTTGATTAATCTACATAATATACAATTTTCGCTGCATTGTATGTTATGTTTCCAACAGTAAATAGCTTCTAACATACAACCTCTTGACTTTTGCTTTAATTACAAGCCCTTTTATTTGTTTGCTAAACATGTTAGTAATAGAATGAGAAAGTATCAGATGGTCATATTTCATTGTATTAATGGTGCAAACAACTTTTGAAAATGTAGTCTTCTGACTTTTTCTTTTGTTACAAGTTTTTTCTTGAATTGCTTGCTAAATATGTAATTTTGAGTAAGTATCAAATCCTGAATTATTGAATTAATGGTGCAAACATATCCTGAAATGCAGTGTTTTGACTTTTGCTTATGTTACAACTTACAAGTTTCTTTTTTATTTTTTTGAATTATTTGCTAAAATTATAATTTTGAGAAAGTATCGAATGGTCTGGAGCTATTATACTAATGGCGCAAACAATTTCTAATTACATTCTTCTGACTTTTGCTTTTGTTATTGTTAGTCTTAAGAGTGGAGACCCAAACCTAGAATCAAAATCAACAATCGCATGAAAATTCAAGACATGTCATGGGTGTGGCCTGCGCCATACCAGGGTGTGTCAGAATCTGCCCTGTCTGCCATGAGTGTGGTCTGCGTCATACCAGGGTATGACAGAATCTGCCCTGTCTGTCATGGGTGTGGTCTGCGCCACACCAGGGTATGACAGAATCTGCCCTGTCTGTCATGGGTATGGTCTGCGCCACACCAGGGTATGGCAGAGTCTGTCCTGTCTGTCATGGGTGTGATCTGCGTCACACTAGGGTATGGCAGACTCGTTTTAGAATCCTAATCTGCTTAGAATTGTGTTTTGTTATAAATAGAAACACGTCCTTTAGGGTTTAAGAGAGAAAAAGAGCACGAAAAAAGAGGGTTTTGAGGGCTCTTTGAGATTAGAAATCTTATAGAGAGAGAGAGATGCTAATTGCTAGCATTGTAATCTTCTTCAAGTAATCAAAGAATTGTGTGGTGTGGCTCCCGAGGACGTAGGCATGTTGCCGAACCTCATTAAATCCGGTGTGTTCTTTCTTATTTGCTTTCCTACAAGTTTTTATCTTTGATTTGTGGTGAATTTCTTTCTTGCTCAACTCTCAAGCACAAGATCCAGAAGGGTACGGATTTGATTTGATTATTTTAAATCCCCAACAACTGGTATCAGAGCTTCGTTCAGCAATTTGTGTGAAAGAGAGCCATGGCAGAGAAAATCAAATCTAAGATTGAGAAGTTTGACGGTTCAGACTTTGCCTACTAGAAGTCGCAGATGGAGGACTATCTGTACCAGAAGAACTTGTATCGCCCATTGATGGGCAAGGAAAAGGGACAGAAGAAAGAGGAGTCAGATGGTAATTGGGAAATACTGGATAGGAAGGCTCTAGGACAAATCCGGTTGTCGCTCGTCAAATCAGTAGCCCATAATATTTTGAAGGAGAAGACGACGGTGGGGCTTATGGAAGCGCTCATGAAGATGTACGAGCAACCGTCTGTAGCAAATAAGGTGCATCTTATCAAAACTCTTTTCAACCTTAAGATAGCAGAAGGACGGTCCTTCACGATACACCTCAGCGAGTTCAATACGATTGTTGATCAACTTATCTCCGTGGATATCATGTTTGATGACGAAGTACAAGCCATATTGATTCTATCGCAGTTGCCGGATAGTTAGGCAGGTTGTGTGACGGCAATCAGCAATTCGGCCGGGAAGGAAAAGTTAAAGCTGAGTGAGGTTGTTAGCATGATTCTATCCGAGGAGGTTAGAAGGAAATTGTCCAAATCAGAAGGTTCAGGTTCAGCTCTAAGTTTCGAGCAGAGAGGCAGAAGCTAGAAGAAAGGAAACCAGAACAAGAATCAGTCGAAATCAGTGAAGAAGAGGTCGAACTTGAAAGTTAGGCCTATCAAAGGAAAGTGTTAGAACTGCGACCAGGAGAACCATATGTCTTCAGTCTGCAAAAGTCCAAAGAAGAATGCGGGTGAGCAGGAGGCTCATATCATGCAGGATGCATTGATCCTTGCTATGGATAGCGACTCGGATTCTTAGGTCATTGATTCAGGAGCCTCTTTCCACGCTACTGCTAACAGGAAGCTTCTCCAGAACTATGTAGCAGAGGACTTTGGAAAAGTATATTTGGGGAATAACGAGCCATGTAATATTGTTGGAAAGGGTGAAGTGCAGATTCAGATGAAGGGCTCTAGATGGACCTTAAAGAACGTGAGACACGTGTCGAAGCAGAAGAGGAATCTTGTTTTGGTGGGACAGCTTGGAGCAGAAGGCTATGTTTCTACATTCACAGGGGATTCGTGGAAAATCTCTAACGGTATTATGATAGTTGCTCAAGGAAACAAACTAGGAACTCTCTACCTCACCTTACATGTGAGTGACACCCTCGCAATTACAGCTGGCAAAGAGAGTACAGATCTGTGGCACAACAGGCTAGGGCACATGAGCGAGAAGGGAATGAAGATCTTACATTCATAAGGAAAGCTAACCGGGATCGACTCTGTGGAAGTCGGGGTTTGTGAAGACTGTATCTTTGGGAAGCATAAAAGGGTTAGTTTCCAGAAGGGTGGAAGGCCACCTAAGAAGCTAGAGTTGATTCATACAGATATATGGGGCCCAGCTAGTGTATCATCTTTTGGCGGTTCGAGATCTTATGTCACCTTCATCGACGATCACTCAAGGAAGGTGTGGATCTACTTCATGAAGCACAAGTCAGAGGTGTTTGGAATCTTCAAGAAGTAGAAGGTCATGGTGGAGAACGAGACAAATCTAAAGGTGAAATATTTGATGGTGGAGAATATGAGCTGGAGGAGTTCAAGAGGTTCTGTTCTACGAATGGTATTCGCTTAGAGAGGACTACTCCAGGGACGCCGCAGCAGAACGGCATTGCGGAGAGGATGAACAGGACCTTGACAGAGCATGCCAGAAGCATGCGATTACGTGCAGGTCTGCCTAAGATATTTTGGGTGGATGCGGTGCATATGACAGCTTACCTTATTAATCACGGGCCATCAGTTCCATTAGATTTTGGGACTTCAGAGGAAGTTTGGAGTGGAAAGAAGATAAATCTCTCACACTTACGGGTATTTGGTTGCATGGCTTATGTTCATATCAGTGACCATGTCAGAGACAAGCTAGAAGCTAAGTCACAGAAGTGCACATTCATTGGATACGACATTGATGAGTTCAGGAATCGCTTTTGGGATGAGAAGAACAGGAATATCATCAGAAGCAGGGATGTGATATTCAATGAGGAGGTGATGTACAAGAACAGGGAAGATGCCAAGGATAGCCAAAGCAGTGGGAGCAGCATTTCAGATACAGATGGATCTAAGTAAATGGATATAGAGGAACTTTCAGATAGGGGTGATGATGTTTGTTCTGATCAGAGAATGGAGGAGGCTCCAGGTGCAGAAGAAACTACCCAGGGCATGGAGCTTAGGAGGTCATCCAGGGTACCCAAACCAAATCCTAGATATCTTTCATCTTTTGACTACTTATTGTTGATAGATAGCGATGAGCCGAAGTGCTATGAAGAGGCAATGCAAGTGAGTGAATCTTAACAGTGAGAGCATGTGATGCAGGAGGAGATGGATTCTCTACTCACTAATGAGACATGCGAGTTATCCCAGCTACCTGCATAGAAGAAGGCCTTATATAACAAGTGGGTCTACCGGCTCAAGCAAGAGAGTGATGGAAGCAAGAGATTCAAGGTCAGATTAGTACTTTAGTAGTGAAGAGTTTTAACAGCGGGAAGGAGTGGACTACACGGAGATATTTTTCCCTGTTGTGAAACTCACAACCATCAGAGTGGTGTTGAGTTTGGTAGCTGTAGAAGACCTCTTTCTTGAGCAGTTAGATGTGAAGACTGTCTTTCTTCATGGTGACTTGGATGAAGAAATCTACATGAAGCAGCCTGTTGGCTTCATTGATGAAGGAAAGGAAGAGATGGTGTGCAAGCTCATGAAGAGCTTATATGGTTTGAAACAGACTCCGAGATAGTGGTATAAAAAGTTTGATAACTTCATGCAGAACAATGGCTACAGAATATACAATTCGGATCATTGCTGTTATTTCAAAAGGTTCGAGTCCAGCTTTATTATTTTGTTATTATATATTGATGATATGTTGGTAGCAGGACCATGTTTAGAGGAGATAAACAATTTGAAGAAGCAGCTAGCAAAGGAGTTTGTAATGAAGGATCTAGGTGCAGCGAAGCAGATTCTAGGGATACGAATCAGTAGGGATGAAGATGAAGGGACATTGAGATTGAGCCAAGCTGAATACATTGAGAAGGTACTTCAGAGGTTCAACATGCATAATTCTAAAGTTGTTAGCACCCCTTGGAAGTCAGTTCAAGCTATCTGAGGAGCAATCGCCTAAGACAGATGCAGATAGAGAGCATATGAGCAGGGTGCCATATTCTTCGGCCATTGGGAGTCTCATGTACGCGATGGTTTGCACAAGGCTAAACATGGCCCATGCAGTGGGAGTTGTGAGTTACAAACAATCCAGGGAAGCAGCATTAGGAGGCCGTGAAGTGGATAATGTGGTACTTGAGAGGGACAACGAACAAGCCATTATATTTTAGGAGAAAGGAGTTAGTGCTGTAGGGATACGTGGATGCGGACTTTGTCGGTGATCATGGTACGAGACGAAGCACCACAGGGTATGTTTTGTACCTTAGCGTCGACAGCAGTGAGCTGGGTCTCACGTCTACAGAAGATTATGACTTTGTCTACAACCGAGGCTGAGTATGTCGCGGTGACTGAAGCAAGGAGATGATCTGGTTGAACGGGTGCTTGGAAGAGTTGGATCTGAAGCAAGGGAGAGGAGTTCTTTATTGTGATAGCCAGAACGCTATACATCTTGCCAAGAATCTAGTATATCATGCCAGAACGAAGCACATCAACGTCAAATACCATTTTATACGCTCGCTAGTTGAAGACGAAAAGTTTTATTTGATAAAGATTTTGGGGAGTCAAAATTCGGCGGACATGTTGATGAAGACAGTCACCATTGAGAAACTGGAGTCGTGTGCAACTTTAGTTTGTCTTCACGAGTAGAAGACGAAGGCGGAGCCATACTACGAGGATCAGCGAGATCGTCGGGATGTTGATGATTGAAGAATGGATTTTTTAAGTAGGAGAAGATGCTTACGAAGAAGGCGGAGTTCGGGAGAGCTTATTGATGGTGGTTTGATCTCTAAGTGGGAGATTGTTGGTATTGAGAGTGGAGACCCAAACCTAGAATCAAAATCAACAATCGCATAAAAATTCAAGATAGATCATGGGTGTGATCTGCACCACACCAGGGTGTAGCAGAATCTGTCCTGTCTGCCATGGGTGTAGTCTGCACCATACCAGGGTGTGGCAGAATCTATCCTATCTGCCATGGGTATGGTCTGCGCCACACCAGGGTGTGACAGAGTCTGCCCTATCTACCATAAGTGTAGTCTGCACCACACCAGGGTATGGCAGACTCGTTTTAGAATCCTAATCTGTTTAGGATTGTGTTTTGTTATAAATAGAAACACGTCCCTTTAGGGTTTAAGAGAGAAAAAGAGCACAAAAATAAGAGGGTTTTGAGGGCTCTTTGAGATTAGAAATCTTAGAGAGAGAGAGATGCTAATTGCTAGCATTGTAATATTCTTCAAGTAATCAAAGAATTGTGTGTGTGGCTCCCGAGGATGTAGGCACGTTGCCGAACCTCGTTAAATCCGGTTTGTTCTTTCTTGTTTACTTTCCTACAAGTTTTTATCTTTGATTTGTGGTGAATTTCTTTCTTGCTCAACTCTCAAGCACAAGATCCGGAAGGGTACGGATTTGATTTGATTATTTTGAATCCCTAACAGTTATAACTTACAAGTTCTATAGAAATTATTTACTAAAAGTGTAGTTTGAGAAAAAATCATGGTCTGGATCCATTGCATTAACGATGCAAATAATTTCTGAATTACAATCTTATAATGTTACTTTTATTAGGAGTTTTTTTCTGAATTTTTTAAAGCTAAAAGTGTTATCTTGAGAAAGTATTAATTGGCTATCTATTGTAGTTATAGTGCAAACAAGTCCTGAAAGTCACTCTTGTGACCCTTTATTTTGTTACAATGTCTTTTGTAAATTTTTTGCTATGCATATAATTTTGAGAAAATACTAAATAGTCTCAGTGCATTGCTTTAATACTGCAAACAACTTTTGAAATGCAATCCTCTTACTTTTGCTTTTGTTACAAGTCATTTTTTGAATTGTTTGATAAACATGTAATTTAAGAAAGTATCAGATGATTGTAGGGTTGAAAATTGTATGATTGATTTCTTGTATGGAAGAATTGGGTTCGATCACTCGGTACGAATCCCTTACAACAGCTCTCTCTCAATTACAGAGGAAGAGAAGGTTAATTCAACTTCTTTTTTGTTTAAAGTGGGTTCTTGGTGGTGAAAGGATGTCTCCCTCGATGCTCGTATCGAGTTTGCTTTCCATTGATGATCAGAACAAGATCACAAGAGCTTCTAACAATGGTTTAGGCTGCAAGAACCGAGGTTCGGTCTTCAAAGAGCTCTCAAAACATGAGTGATGGCCCTATGTATGTGCGTCCCCCCCCCATTGGCCTCATAGCTGCTCATGGTTATTATAGGTCTTAGCACGTAACTGACGTACTAAAATCAGGGAGTCAGGGCATAATTGACTCCTCAGGTTTAGCCCATGTGGACTGACTAGGTCTTTAAGGCCGCTAACCGTCTGGCGTCGAGCCTCACTAGGTATGATGAGCCTTGCTGTGTGAGATGAGCCTTGCTGTGTGAGACGAGCCTCACTGTGTGAGGCGAGCCTTGTTGTGTGGCGATGTTCGTTAGATGAGACGAGCTATAATGCGCAGCGAGGTTCAATTCATCTTCAATGACGAGCATCGTTTCTGGGCGAACTCCGTCTTCAATGACGAGCATCGTTTCTGGACGAACTTCGTTTTCAATGATGAGCTTCATTGTTGGGCAAGCTTGGCCTCTTGGTGAGCTTGGCTTCGTGGTGAGCTTGCAGGCGGATTAGATTTCTTATAGGCGAACCTCATAGGCGAAGCTATCAGACGAGCTTCAATTCAGGCGAGCTTCAAGCGTTCAAGCGAGCTTGGCTTATACAGGCAAGGTTAGAATATGCGGGCAAACCTCGTGGGCAAAGCTGTTAGGCGAAGCTCAGCCTTCAGGTGAACTTAAGCCTTTAGGCGAACTTAAGTCTTCGCAGGCATCAAGGAATATAACTCGCTATGAAGAACAAGTCATATCTTTCAAACCGTAAGTCGGAATTGGATGAATTATATATGAAAATTGCATATTTTTTCGAGATAAGGCTGACCAAACCAACAAATGTTTGGTTTGACACTATATGTTTCATCAAAGTCCCTTCGGTTTGAGAGATATCAGTGTTTTTATCAGTTTTGAGTTTCTTTGCTAGGAATTAAGGCGATTTTTATTACGTACAAAACCCCCTCCAAAGTTTTCAGATCCAAATTGGGTTGCATTGAATCTAAAATACTTTGGATGTTAAGGCTTGCAAAATAAGTATTATTTATATGAAATGAGGAGCCTTCCATCGAACTTGGCTATTCTGGAGAGGTCGAGCTCTTCAGGCACAGCTAATGATCACCACCTAGGATTTTTTAGCAAACCCTCAGCTATCAACGGACTTAATTTGTTTTTACCAACTGCCGTTTGAGTTGGACTAGCCATGCTTTTACCCTTAACATGGTATGTTATCGAATAGTTTCCCTTAGGCTAAATGCTAAGATTTCCCCTCTATCCTTAGCCATTTGAAGCGTTGGATTAAGTGTTTGAACACGATTACAGCGGTTAAGTTGTAATCGAGTTTGGTTGTGCCGTTCATTATAACAACTCAACCTGGTGTTTTGAAAGTGAGGCTCATCGCATGGTAGGCTTGCTGAGGTGTGCTGATGTCGTTGATAAATAGTGACTCGTCGCGTGGTAGGTCACTATTTGGGAACAAATTGTAGATATGGGCTCATCGCTTGGTAGGCCACTATCAACAAACAACGTCATTTGCAGGAATGATGGTGTGGAGGTAATCAAGTCATTCAGTAAGGTGAACATATAACGACTATGATTAGAATAATAACACATCATATGGTAGGCCACTATTTGCTATCATTCTAAGGAGATAGAACATTTAGCAAAGATCAGATAGTGAATCATCGCATGGTAGATCACTATCCTGATCGAAAGACAAGTAGGTGCTCATCGCATGGTAAGACACTACTTGACGAGAGAAATCAAATCGTTTAGTGACATGGGAGTATAACGACTGTGATTGGAATAGTGACACTGTTTGTTGGAAATTTTGTAATAAGAAAATAATGAAAAGAATTGTAT